>JASANC010000698.1:0-21769 GCA_030248135.1 Theristus sp. LFF4_11 | reverse complement strand
TAGATAATTATTGTTGTGTTCACAACCGAAAAGAATTTTAACACCATTTTTTGAATTTCTTTTTTTAACGTCACTTGAGCTTGGTGAAAACAGTGGTGTATCCCTTGTCCTTATCTTTATTACCTCCTAATAAGAAACTGTCCAGAAGCGAATGACACATCAATCTATGTTGCGTTTTGCATCGGTAGTGTGGCGCAAAATTTCTTTCAGTGCGCAACGCATTATGTAACCGTCGTGTCTTGTGACTCCACCAGCGCTCACAAATGTCAATATCTCAAAAACTGGAGCGTACAGGTCGCCTCTCTAAACGAGTCGTTCGCGAAGAAGCTCGTCCGCAAGCAACCGGTACGCATGACGTCATACACCCGTGACCGCATCGTCCGCACCTATCCGGCCGGCATGCGCATCGACAGCTCGAACTTCAATCCGCTTCAGTTCTGGACGTGCGGCATGCAGATGATCGCGTTGAACTTTCAGACAGCCGGTGGAGTTTTTTTAAAAACTTTTTTTTTCGTTTGGGCAAAAAACCTAATAGACCTGTGTAACAACAGCAACTTCCTCAGTCGCACAACTTATAGTCTGAGACAGTACGCTCGGTTGTGATGAGTAATGTTGCATAGTCACAAAAACACGTGAACGTGCGTTCCAAAACTTGTCACTTCTAGTTAAACGGTTCTACATCTCACTGTTGCAGTTATGTGGTTTGCTTCAGATGTTCCAATGTCATTAAACGCGGCGATGTTTGAGCAAAACGGCAACTGCGGGTTCGTCTTGAAGCCGCGTGTCCTTTGGGACGCCACACATCCGCTGTACGGTTCGTTCAATCCGTGGGCAAAAGAGTACCCGGAAATCTGCGCGGTGCACCTGAATTTGACGGTTGGTTTTACTTTTTTGTTATCCACAAATCAAAGTTTTTGCTAAATTTTAGCAAAAAATCTGTTTTTCAACTTTTGAGAAAACGCATCAATCTGTACTTCACGTCCAAAAATCAGGCGCCAGTTTTTATCCATAACTTACGGTTTTTCTTCAACTTTTCCAGGTGATCTCCGGGCAGCACATTTGCAACCAGCAATCCGTAACGAGCACTTATGTCGAAGTGGAGCTCCATGGTGTCATGGCGGACTGCGCGAAGGAGCGAACGAAAGTCGTGCCGCTGAACGTGGTCAACCCCATTTGGGCACAAACGTTCTATTTTCGGGTATAACGAGCTTTAATTGTGCATACAATGTCCGTAAAACCGGCCGTTGCAAAACGCCCACACATCCGAAGTCCATACTGTGGAGGTGAACAGCACTCTGATAATGCTTTCCTAGGTTTGACCTAATCTTAAAAAAACCGTTAGTTGGCCAGGCCACTACAACCAAGGCTAAAAGTAATTTACAATTTCTTCTGAGCGGCTGCTATATTTTGCTTCTGTAGCTGGCGTGGTTATTATTTACGGGAAGAAAAAGTGCGCATCTCCAGACCCGTTTTTTTTCGTTCTGCACTCTAAAACTTGAAAAAATATATTGCGTCATAGATCCACTTTCCCGAGTTTGCGTTCGTCCGTTTCGCCGTGCTCGACGGCAACAACAACAAGGTGGTCGCGCAACGAGTGATCCCGATGCTGCAGCTGCAACACGGCTATCGGCACGTTCGTCTGCGCACTGCGTACAACACTCCGTTGGACCAAAGTCCGTGCGCTGTTTTTCTTGGTTCATTTTTCATTTTGAAAAGTTGTTCAGAAGAAATGTCAATCGAAAATAGCGTGTTTTTCTTCTTGTGCAAGCGATGAAAAACACTCTCACTGGAGTCTGTATTCTCGGCGCGGTCGGTTGGATAAAATTCTTTGGTCCGTGCGGGGCACCCGAACGTGTCTGGGGATTTACATACAGTCGAGCTCTGAATTATAGGGAATCAGCTGATTGGTTGGTTGGTGATTACGGTATGCATGCTTTCTATGCAGGCATTGCTGTGGGGGCGGAGTTTGGTTTGCCCAGCAGAGTTTGCACGTAATCACCAACGAATCATCAGCTGATTCGTAATAATTTACAATTCGACTGCATATTGCTTCACATCACAACCGTTCGTTTGGTTCTTTTTTCCGGTACACTCTTCATTCGAGTGCGTCAAGAGCTCGAGGAGTACGTTCACTTAGATGACGACCTACCAGTGCCCACGGTGCCGTCGGTTGATGTGGTCAGTTTTTTTTGCATACATTTTCCGCATTTGATCATGGTAGTTTTGGTTTCTTGTTTATCAAAAAATTGAAATTTCAAAATCACAAAATGCCAACAAAAACAATTCCAGAGTCAAAGCGGTCTACCAATTCTGAAGAAGCAAGTGTTTTTGATGAAGATCTACGTTTCGGCCGACGAAGCGCCTGTTGTCGTGAAGGCACAGTTCGACAGCACCGTGCGTAGCGTTTTGGCCTCGGTTGGTGTTTTCAGTTTTTTTTTATTAAATTCACCGGATAACATATTTACAACATTTCCAATGCACATTTTCACCGGATTTAGAGAGGGTGCAACATCAACACTACATTATAAAAAGGACCATTAATTTGCAAACGCTCCTCCAATTTGGCGCAATTGCGGGGCGGGTTGTCTCCCGTTTTGTATATCCATTTCGAAATTATCGCATTCGACATTCAGTATTGCTATAGTGATCCGGAAATAAGTATAGCGTAATTATCAAATACCTGCACAAAAATACGGTGCAAAACCAGTTTTCGCCTGAACGTTTGAGTTATTCACCATTTTTTTGTTCACCAATTCCAAGGCGGTCGCATCGGCCGTCGGCAAGGCCGTAGACAACCTCGACGACTACCTCCTGATTGAGGAACGCGGTGTGCCGGTGATCGCGTCTTCCACGTCCGCACTGCAGCAGGAGGCCGGTGCAGCGGACGAGCTTTGGGCGAGCGACCATCGAGTGCTGCCGCTCGACCAGCCGATCATGGACACCGTGGCTGCGTGGAACGGCGCTAAAAAGCGATTCCACTTGAGACGCAAAGGACAGGTGATTTTACTGGTGACAGGGGATTTTGCTGGCGACAGGTGATTTTGCTGGTGACAGGGGATTTCACCTGAGACGCAAAGGACACGTGATATTGTTCATACGAAAGGGATTGAGAACAGCCGCAGGCAACTTTTGTTGGTGTTCTTCTGATGCCCCATCATCATGCGAGTCGCCTTTCCTTATTGCCGGTGTCATGCCAGATTTTCACTCCCGCCATATTTTGGGTTATTCGATGGCAAGGTAGGTCATTTATGGCATTTGCAAAATTGCCATATTTTGACCCCGGTCAAAATATGGCGGGCGTCGAAATCTGGCATGACACCGGCACAATATATCGCCATGAGTTTGGCCTGTTCAACAGAAAACAAAGTGCACACACGTTACACAGCATGGTCACCACGTTTTCCGAATGGATTTCTGTTAAACATACTGATTGTTAGTCTTCCTTCACTTTGCTTTTGAAAATGACAACCGCTTGGAGAACGATATATACCAAAAATTAGTGTCTCTGTGTGTGTGTGTGTGTGTGCAAAAAGCAGCTGTTTTTGTCATTGAATTACGTTTAAACAAAATTTCTAACCACCAATTCAAGGAAGCACCGAGTAAAACGTGGATTTCGTCTGTCATTCGCACGGAACGACAACGAACCGTCAGCCAGCCGGAGTTTGCGCAGTCTGGCGGTGTGTTCGCAATTGGTTTTTGATTGTCAAAAAAAACGACTGGAGTTTATTCAGAAAGACACTCCGGAAATTTGAATTCGCACAAGCTGTCCTTTGAAAATCAGGAAAACACCAATGGTGACACACACACATACACAAAATGCTGTGGTCAATCAATAGCAAACAAAACTCGCCGATAGGATACTTTTTGTAGTTACTATGCTACTATGCTACTATACTACTAGTTAATGTGCGAGCGATCGGCAAGTGTTATTCAAAGCAGAATAGCAGCGAAACACAGTTTTCCAACGTTGCAGCACTGAAATCGAACCGCGGCCACGACACGCACCGGCTGTCCTCCTCGGCCGACGTCACCACATTCCTCGTGTGTGTGCACAACGTGTCGGCGGACACAAAGCCATACACGATACTCCGGATGCCCGTCAGCACTACCGCGCAGGATCTGGTGGTACAGGTAGGCGGAGTTTAGCGTGCGTGCGTGCGTTCGTGTGCGTTCACGCGTGCGTCAGTGCGTGTGAGTCTATTTACACTAATAAAACGCAAAACAAAACACCGTTTTATATACATTTTAGGTGCTCATAAAGGCGCGTCGAATCGAGGACAACGCGTCCGATTTCGTCATCATCGAGGAATGCATGATCAACAGCAACGACGTCACCATGACGTCACCAGTGGTGGCGCCCACCGACTGTCCGGATTCGCCCGTCAGCATGGCGGCGGTGACCAGTCCCGGCACACAGCACGCGCACAATCGAATGTTCCAGGCGTTAAGAGACAAACTGCGCTCTGCGACGCACCACTCAAGTCCGGTTTCATCAATTCTTTTTGGATTCTGTTATTCTGTTGGTGCAGAGAGCGCATGTTGCTGACATAAATCGGTTTTGCGGTCCATAGTACAGTCTCTCTCGTCATACAGAGCAATATATAGAGCATTGTGTGTTGATGAAGTGAACGTCTCTCAAATGTGGAGATCTAAGAATGCAGGAATTCATATGATGTGCGAATGCGGGAGAAATTGTGGGAAGAACGGAATGCGTAATTTGAATTTTAGTGTTTTAGTTCGCGAGTGTGCACACATTTGCGAGAGGGTGCATCTGCAGAAACAATCCATATTTCTTATAGCGTCCGTCGATTTCGGTGCCGTCTCGAGCGGCTCCGATAACACGCAGAGCAAAAAGGACAGCGCCGTCTCGTTGCGCACACGGCCGATGTGTCGTACGACACCGGGAACGGCGAAGATCAGCGATGCAGAGCCAGGTTTTATTATTTTGTGTAACTGAATCATAAAAAAACGATCAAAGGGTCATAGCTCTTCTAGCTGATTGGCATGGAAATTGGCTGCGTGTAATAATGCGTGTTGTTGCGGAAAATCCTTGGTGTGAAGTCCGCACGTGTGTGCTCCTCATAAAAGACATGATCGAATATAATCCTCAGAAGTTACAAAGTCCATATCCACGTCAAAACGCAGAAAACGCGTGGTGGGTGTGTGCTTGCGTATATTTGTTTCGTAATCACGGGTTTTTCAGATTAGAACGTTATCACAAAAACATATTATCTTTTATTTTTGGTCTCGAGAATACTGTAAATGCGCGCATAGATAGGTGTAAACAGTTTCCTGAATGACGCGGGAGTTGAAAATTGGAAAAGTCCCTGCGACTTCCCTAAACAGCGCCCGGGTCAGTAAAGGCTAATTTGAAGTGCCACATAGAGACTGAAACATAGTCTCCTTTCGACCGTCTGCAAAAACGCATTCAGTCTCAGAAGCCCAAAAACATTGACAATAATAAATACACATCGTAAATTCAACCAATCACAAAAACACCGACCAACCAACCAATACACACGATGCACAGCGCACCCAGCGATCCAGCGGCGCGTACTGCACCCGGACGAGAACGTGTTCAACGCGCAGAGCCGCTGGGCGACCTGCGGCCGATTCGTGCTCGAGAACCGCAAGGAAACCGTGAACGCGGCGCTCGAAAAGGTGAGGGGCTTCCTGCGTCGCATCGAGCACGCGAAACAGCAGCTGCGGACGCAGCACGCGACGGCGCATCCGTTGCCGCTGCTGCCGCCGGCACCGCCGCACCACCGGAGTGCGCCGCCGCAGCCGCTGACCTCCGGAATGATGCGCCCGTCCGGAGCGACCAGCTCGCTCAGCGACGACGACGACGACTGTTCAACGGAGAAGGGCACGATCGGCTAATGTGTTATATGTGCGCATGAATGAAGCATGCAGTTGCTCGCGCGCACACGGCGATATAGCCGTTGCGTGTCTGCCCCGCACAATTCACCACACATCACATCACATGACGTTTTCGATGTTGTGTACTTTTTTTTGAATTTTGTGTCACATGTTCTCTGTTGTGTGTTGTGCGCACTTTTGGACAGATTTGCTGAGAAATGCTTTGCGATTGCGACTAGCAGCGAGTCAGCGATTTTTTCTATTTGGGGCTTAAAGTTTTTCGTCAAACTTTAACGCCGTGGAAAATAACGTAAAACATCAGTGTTTCCGTTTTTTTGTGTACCTCCACCACACAACGCTGTTCTTGCACGGGTGTGCACCGTCTGAAGTTCAGTTTTTTTTGTTCATTCACGTTTTCGAAGCTGAAACGTTAAAGGTATTCATCACCTGCATTTTTGCATTTTGCAGATCCGAAGCATGCAGGTTTTGTTTATCAGAAATTCCAATCAGTTTGGAGCTTTACCGCCGTTTGCACCAAAAATTTCGGTATCACTATGCATTTATTGTTGCAAATACCACTGATTATGAAAAACAGGCACACATTCTCTTCTCAGTTGCACGTAGCTTTTTTGCGCTAGTTTTTGTGAATTTGTATTTGTTTCAAAAAGGTTTTATCCACGTGACCCAAATATTGAAATCAAAGCAGCAAGGCTGCCTGTAATGTGTGCATGCAGTTTGTGTGTTACTCGTTTTGGTTTAACTGTGATAAAAAAACTGAAATATCCTCATCTTCACACTGTGTTTTTATGTATGCATCGCAAGCTTGATGCACAACCACGCACCAACATCAGTTGTGTTTTCTATCAAAAAATTGTATGCAATGTTGAGATTTTTAGCTTATTTTTTGATGATGTTTAGATTTTATGCTGAAAAATGCGCCATAATAATAATAAACTATTGTACATCTTCATCACTGTATTTGCATGTTGCGCGTTCACCTCACATAAAATTTTTAATTGCACCTAGAACCCCATGTTCACGCTAAAACACAGCACTTTCAGCACTCTAGCAACACGTCGACCGTAGCGAATTAGCTCATGTGCCGGTGGGTTTGTTTTTGTTTGTGTAACATCGTATAAACACTGTCTCTCTGTGCACGACGTTAGTACCAAGTATACAGGGTGTCCCAAAAAAAACATAACAAAAGTAAATGGCTCGTGCGGCCGACTGGTTGCACGTGAAGCCGTGAAATTTGAAACACTTTTAGAAAAAAGGAACACATTTTGTGTGTCCAAATTTTATCCCGAAATTCCATTTTTTCAATAATATTTTAGCAGAAATGCGTAAAAACTCAAAAATCACCTAACTTCAGCATTTTGACTCAGGATAATCATCGTTGTCGTCATCGAGATTCACATATGACAGTGGCGCAAGTTCATCTTTAGCTTCGTCTTCACTGATCTCATCAGATTTTCCCTCTCGACCCTTTAGTTTCACTTTTTTCAGCAGCCCAATGTCTTTTTCATTGTTCTCAATGATTGCCGACACTCGATGTTCGAAATTGATGAGCAATTCTGGTGCAGCGCCCGATCATCGTTGATTTTTTGCACACCACTGCGAATTTTGGTTTTCAAATTGTCGAAAATGTTGGGCGCCGAACGGTACACAATTTCCTTCAGGTGCCCCAAACCCATAAGTCAAGAGGAAAATTGAAACAAGTGCGCGAGTGGCTGTCGGCGTCGTTCGGTGACCGCTGGATCGGCCGCATGGGCAGAATTGAATGGCCCGAGAGGAGTCCGGACATGAAGCCTTTGACTTCTGCGTTTGGGGGCATCTGACGGATAATGCGGGACATTTTCGGCGCCCACCACTGCAGCGGTGTGAGAAAAAATTATCGATGATCGGGCGCTGCACCAGAAAGTGATCATCAGTTTCAAACATCGAATGTCGTCGTTCATTGAGAACAATGGAAAACACATTGAGCAGCCGAGAAACATGAAACTGAACGACCGTGAGCATGAACATGATGACATCAGTAAAGTTGAAGCTGACGATGAGCTTGTGCCACTGCCAGATGAGATTCTCGATGACGACAATGATGTTTATCTTGAGTCAAAAAACTGAATTTAGGTGATTTTTGAGCTTTTACGTATTTCTGCTGAAATGTTATTGAAAAAATGGAATTTCGGAATAAAATTTGGACACACAAAATGTGTTCCTTTTTTCTAAAAGTGTTTCAAATTTCACCGCTTCACGTGCAACCAGTCGGCCGCACGAGCCATTTACTTTTGTTATGTTTTTTTGGGACACCCTGTACTTATAATCTGTTTTTTGCTAGTTTTAACCAGCGAAACTGGTAGTTACTCGGTTCCACACCTCTGTGCAAGTGCACAAGTGTACAAATGAACTCTAAATTATAGAAAACAAGCGTTGTTACAGAAAGCATGGATTCCTTATTAAATTTATTAAACTTTTTAAATAGCATGCATCACGTGATCCGCAAAACACCAATCATCTGATTGCCCATAATTTCGTGTTCCCCGACTGCACAAAGGTGTATGGAACCGGTTTTTGACATTTATTGACGAATGTTTTTTTAACAACGTCTCCTGTTCTGTCTCCAGCCCGAGGAACTCGCACAGCACGTCGCTAGCGAGCTGCTGCAGCGCACACCGGCGCCGTGGCCCACGCGACGTTCGCTGCATGCGGTGAAATCGCTCAACATCAATCGACTCACAATCAACATCAAACCAAAAGAGGCCACGAAAAAAATGTCTATTGTCTGATAATAATGATACTTTATGTGAAATGTGTTCATGCGTGTGATTCACTTGCTGCAACAATATATGACCGTGTTGCTTGCTACGATCAGCTCGGTAACTTGGTTTAGAATGATAGAGGCGGAGATTTGTGGCTTTCAGCAGCCGAACCAAACAAAGACAGTCGGCTTTCTGTTGGGTTTTTCTCTCCAAAGATCTTGTTACAAAACTTTAGTTTTGACCCAAAAATACGCTAAGCCTTCTAATTGTTTAGAAGTCTGCAATTTTTACTCAAACGTGTTTTTACGAAAAACAGAAATCAATAAGAAATGATAAACCTTTACGATCAAACACAAAAAGAAGCAGAAAAACTAAGGTAAAACCAGCATAAAATACACCAAATTATGTCATTGGAATATCAGCATGGAAGCATTTTTAATACTGATTTTCAATGAGCATAAAATCACTACGAATGCGAGAAGTAAAAAGAACCTGTACTGAATGAAAAATAAAGTAAAAAAAACAGATATGAGGTTTGAAATACGTTGATGGAATTGTGAAAATAAATAAATATGGAATCCAACAAACAAGAAAAAGTTGAGAACAAAAAAACGCAGAAAAGCAAAACAAATGTACACGATTGACTAAAGCAACACTAGTCTTCGGGCGCACAACCAATCAATAGAGGTCTGGCCGCACACTTTTTTGGACCTTCGTTGAATATTGAAATTGTGTTTGAAACAGTTTGCAATTAAAATTCAACTGAAGGAAACAAAAGAAAAAAAAGAAAAAACAAGCAAATGCCAAAAAGCAAATCACGTAACCAATAACAGAATGCAAAACATTTTTCTGCACAACAGAAATAATTAAATAAACGGAGATTGAATCGTCGAAAAACAAAAGCAACATGCATTGTTTTACATCTTTGGCATTCGTATCGTCTGTTCATTACAATCTATCAAATACACAGAGTGACACCAACAGGCCTCTGATGACATCAGCTTTGTGTCACAGGCCTAACAACAGATTTATACCCAGTGTAGCTTTTTTTATTATTTTTCACTTGTCCCGTCGATTCAGTGAAACGAGCACAGTTGTGATTGCAGCAACAAGCATCACGGCGACAACGGCTGAAATTGCGAAGCCAGCTGGTGACATACAAATGCCATCCATTTGTCGTCTAACCGTCACTGGTCTGTACAGATGACGAGGCAGTGGTGCGTTTGACATAAAGTCCTGCAAAGAGAATTAGTCAACTGAGTTCAGCTTGATTCAGTTCAGTGTTATTCATTTTGTCAAAACTTGGTTTCAGATTGCCGTTCAATTCAAGTCACAACGGTATTTATTTGTAAAATGTCAAATTCAATTTAGAAACGTTTTCTGAAAAGATTTCATAGTGCAGGTGGTTGATATCCACTAGTCTATGTATATCGTGTAATAACGAATAGTTCGCCAAATATCCCTCAATCCATTTCAATTCACGTAATTCAGTTCAAGTCAATTTGCTTCAACTCATATTGCTAAATTCAAGTCTTTTAAAACTTTTCAGCATTTATACCCAAATTCAATTTCAAATTCACCTCAATTCAACTCAATAATACGTAATGCAACTTAGTAACTCAGTTTTGCTTTCTTTAATTCAATTTCATTTCATTCAATTCATTAATGAATTAAAACTTGATTCAACTTGATCCCAATTCAACTCACTCAAGACATTTGCCAACCTGATCATCAATTTCGAGTGCTTCCACTGAAGTTCCAACATCAATCGTTGCTACTCCCGGTTCGACGCTTCGCTTTCCACGTCGACCGCGACTGTTGCCACCGCGACCGTCACCGCGACCGCCCGGCTCCGAACAGATTGGCCGTATGCAATCTTGGTTTGGTTCCTGATCAAAGTTACGCTGTGATAAATGATCTCAGTTGTGCCAAGAAATCTTGCTCGCTCATGGGTAATCGTTGTGTCCGCAAGCAAACTGCTGAAATTCAACTTGAAACTACACATTAACAATGTCCTCATCTGGCGCGCACTCCACTGTTTCTTGTTTGCTTGAAGTTTGCTCCACGTTTGCATGAAGATTATGGCTTTCACTTTTAGTGAAAAGCTAGTCTTCGGTTGACAGATCCTCCTTACTAACCTTGACCGTGATCTGGATCTGGCACTGGAAGAACAGCGCTGGTCGGTCGGTGTATTTGAAGACGTGCACCTCGCGTTGGCCGATTAAATCGGTCGGATATTGAATATTGCCCATCAGATATCGATCAATGGCGCAACCGTCCTGATCGATTAGATCCAATCGGTCGCTGCCGGCCGGGTCGACGACAAAACACGAGTACACATACATGCAGAATGTGTCGACTAAAAACAGAGAACCGAAATGATTGTTTTTTTGTGAATAATATGACTATGTGCAATTTAATTACCAAGTAATGACAATTTATAATTGTTTTGGTAATGGTAATCGTAATTGTTTGTGTGCAATATATGTGTGCAATTCTGCATCAATGAGCACATACCGGTCTCTGTGTCGCAGGTCCACTTGTGATAGACCTGTTGACCGATGATGGCGAAACGGACAGGTGCTCCATCGACTGGGTCGTCTAGGATCTCGTAACGGCAGATCGGCATTGGCACGAATTGCGTCTCGAAGCCGGTCGTGATCATGCTGAAGAAAGCGGACGGTCGGTGAAAAAGTGGAAAGTTTGGAATTCTGTTTTGTTCGTAAGCAACAGTGTGTCTCTAGCTGTCACAGTGTCCATAGTTCTAATCTTCAAAAAAACAAAATCCCCACGGATAAAGAAATGAAACGTCAATGCATCTCCAGTGATTCGTTCATAATACAGAATCAGATTGTCGCACCTGACTTCGATGTCCGTGCTGACGGTCTTGTCCGCCTCCATGTAGAAGCACTGCAGCGTGTAGGCACGGTCGACCTTGGTCATGAAGTTCGGATGGAAACTAATAATGACTGTGGTGCGAACAAAGATGCCCTTCGGGTTGGCCGATCGTTCCCGTTGCACGTTGCACGTGTCGAATGGCAGCTCGATCGAACCGACCGCTCGTGAACCGTCCCCACTGGTGCGGCATCCCGCGTCGAATTGGTCATACAGACCCTTAGACAGTTGAACTTTCGGTTATAAAGTTTTTGAAAACATTTTAAATTTAAAAAAAAAGGTGTTGTTTGATTTCTCACACCTTAACATAAACGTGACCCTCAAAGTTGTTTTGCGTGTTGAACGTCGCTTGGATTGATGTTGGACCGCACTCGATCTCAGGGTCACCTTGAACGCCGTTGTCGATTGGAATGGCGTTCACGGATGCGAGCAAACCCGCAAATAGAACTAGGTTCAGCATGGTCGAACGCTTCGTTAAGAAGAGACACTCCACTCAAACTGATGTGTGCTGCACAAGATTTAATGGAACGGAACTTTTCTGCTCGATTGACTTAACGGATTAAAGAATGGAAGAAACTTTATATACATCTTGGACAACAAAGCGACCCAGATAATTTTCATTTCGTGTGTGTTCGGTTTATTGTTAATTCTTTTTGCGAAATACAGTTTGCATTCGAAGAAAAAACCAGCATTTCTGTATCGTTCTGATTAGGGTATTTCGTAAATGGGCCTAACACGCATAGAGTTAGAATGCGCAGAAGAAACGAAGTTTTGTGTATTTCATTACGTGATTCCCACATGGATATTTGAAACAACAGTATTTCACATTTCATACGTGAACCAATTAACGAGTCGGGTGATTTCGAAACGTTTTACAATATGTTTGAATGCTGCGCGCACATTCATCAAAAACAACGAAACACTGTCAAAGGTTAAACATACATATGTACATTTACACGATACACGTTTAACCGTTGAACAATTTAGAGCAGTGAGATCTATAGGTGTATATCATGTTTCTCAAACAACAACTTTTCTTATTGTCGGTCTTCTAGACTGAATTCGTCTTCTCGAAACGATTACGTAAAGTGGTTGAAATGAAGGGTGACACCAGTTTTTTCTTGATTAAAAAGAATGCGTATGTTCTGTTTAACTGCGCAAGAAACTGCATCGATCAGATAGTGTTTTATTGTTGAGTTTTTCTGACGTATAACTGGCAAATAAAAGCAATTATACATATTTATACTGGTATAACAAGAAATGATGTGGTTTATTTTTTTCAGTTTCACATCAAAATATCTCATGTCAAAGTGCAAACGTTTTTTGTCAAATTATAATTGTTATCGAAACGGAAGTTGTGTTGTTTCAGACGTAAGAAATGTTGATTACGCAACTGATCCGCGCGAAAAGAATCTATCATTACACTTTTATCAATTTTTGATATTGAAATTCAGCAGGTCATGACCCTTGTCAAATATGTAATAGATGGACATCCATGGTGACATTTGGAATTGGGGTGGGGATGAAACACATACATCAGTTACAGTTTATCTAGAAAAGGCTTTCGGGATTTCCGTCCGGCAAATTAGATTGAAATATACCGAAAAATTAAAGAAAAAAAATTCTCTCGCACGCAAAAAAACAAAATGCAATTTTGCAGTACCTCAAGCAAAACATCACGCAAAGCATCCGAACATGCAACGCTTGTTTACCTGCAACTTACAAAAGTATTTTTTGCAAAGTACTGGTCAAAATGTTTTGCATAATGTTATGCACAAACAAATGCATTGCAATATTCATTGCATGTTTGCATTTTACTCTCTTGCGTGCGTGATGAAGTGGGCATTTTAGGAATGATGAACAAAAAAAGTGTTCGATGGCAAGCCAATAGTACGAACCATGCTTCTAGCAAATCATCAGCTAGATTTTGAATTTAAGTAGCCTAGCATATAAAGTATGTTCGTTTAAGCCTGTCAGTTTCTACCAGAATACAGAGCACGTTAAACTGTTTAACTTTGAATTACAGAGAAAGAAGAACAAATGTATCGGGTTTGGTTGTAATTAAACATTTCTTTTTGTTGGTAATTATGTTTTCTTGCAACTCCAATTCCATTCTTTTTTCTCGCGAGCTCAGTATTTTGGGAAAGAGGTACAAGTTTAAACAAACATACCGTATGTGGCTGTGCCCATGCTTTGTTTAAGTTAACATTTTTCAAAACGGTCAGTGTATTTTTAGAGCAAAAAAGCCTAAAGTGAAAACAAATTGAGAGCGGACGACTCGATAGCTTAGTTTTATGTATGTATTATGAATTTATTCAAACGTGTCCGGACTAAAATGACGTCATTTGCTTTAAAAACGTCCGTTTGTCAAAGTATGTACAGGCACGGAAAAAAATCGGCTAAACGGAAAGTCTGGTTTGCAGTGAACGGCAATCGCTTGTTTGGCGGCACATGACGTCATTTCAATGGGACACGTTTAAAAATAGGTCATAGTTGATGCTTGTATTCATTCAGTGTCAGATGCAAATTGTCTTTGTTCCGCACAATTTGTTCGCAAGGCTGCTGGCGCTGCGTTAAAAAAGGTTGATATGTACCATATAACATAGAGCTTTCGTGAAGTTTCTAGACAGTGTCAAATTTTCGTTATTGTGTATTTGACTCGTTTTAGTTCAAAAATAGGTTTTAGGCCCGATGATGATTCATGGCAACAACTTTTTTTGCACATCGAGTATAAAACTAGTTTTCAGTGTTCGTCGTTCACTATTCTACAGATCGTGAAACCAATTTTTTATCAAGCAAAAACTTAAAATAACATCGACTGTTCTTCAGCCTAAGATAACTATCTAATCCGATTTCAATCTAATTGTAGAAAAAAACACACATTGATTGCCCTCACATGGAAACAACATCATGTTTTTTTTAATTGGGTCATTAATTTCAAAGTCACTCATTTGTCAGATTTATTCTTCAACAACCGTATTAATGTGCGTGCACTGGAGTGTGAACAAAAAATGCAAGAGCACACACTGAAATAACAAACATAATTATAATTGCGAACGTGTCTATCATGTATCGGCGTTAATCGTATGACACGATTTTATAATTCGTACCGTTCGCGTGGCGGAAAAAAGCGAAAAAGACAATAAAATATAACTCTTCTGCGAAAACAAAACCGTTGCGCGGCGACGTGTGAAATGCGAAATGACACACGGAATGTGTTTAAGAATGATCCCAGAAACGTTTTCTATTTGTGAAACTTCTGACGTGTCATCTGAAAAATGGACGACGGAAATCACCTGACCCCATCTTTAAAACATTCGCAAAGCGTAAAAACGACTGTGGTCCACTGAACACTTTCCATTGTTTTCGACAGATATATAAAGCGCATTCCGTTGGATGCCGAATTAAGTTCGTCGTTTGTTTCTTTAAAACTTCGTTTCAGTCTTTCCTGGTTTTGTGACATTGGTCGAAAAACCGTGCACGATGCTGAGCTTCATCCTGTTGTCCGTTTTTGTTGCCGCTGTGAGCGCAATCCCAATTGACAACGGTGTGGAGGGAGACCCAGAGATCGAATGCGGCCCTACCTCGATTCAAGCGACCTTCAACACTCGTAACAACTTCGAAGGGCATGTTTATGTCAAGGTAATATGATTTAAAGCTCGTAGCTGATCTCGGTGTAGAAATCAAAATTAACCTCACTGTATTAAAATATGTCTCATACTCTCTCTCGCGCATTAAACTCATGTTCGTGCGCTCAGGAGCAGGGAATCGCCGAAAAGTGTATAGAAGATCAGCAAAACTCGATGGGAAGTTGACCTGACAGCGTTCTCTGCACGCTTTTTTGGGTTAGCCCCGTCAAAAACCATCGCCTAAGTTACTGATCGTTTGTTCGTTCGTTTGTAGATTGTCAAATAAAAACCAGGGCTGTCTAGCAACCGCATAACAAAATAAAAATCGCGGCTGAAAGCAATATCTTACAGTGTAGGAGGAACAGTGGCACTTTGTTTTACAGACACTAATAACAGCTATAACTATTGAGAAACGAAAAGTTATTATGCCATATATCGCGTGTGCAAACCTGAACACGTGTGGGTGCACATAGTGCTGTACAGATCCTTTCGTTTTGCTGTTTTTCAATTTTTTCTCGTCAAATCACGCCAGCGTTTGGTGTACTCATACGGTAGTATCTGTTAGACCGAAAAATTGCTTAGGCACCCAGGCACATGGAAATGTTTTCTGATTTGGTAAACGCATGATTTCAGACAAAAGATTCAACAACAGATCACAGAACGCGCAAAAGGCATAGTTAATTTTTTTAAATTTAATCAAGGGTCTGTACGATCAAGACGCGGAAGGGTGCCGTACGAGCGGTGACAGTTCACGAGCGGTCGGCGCAATCGAGCTGCCATTCGACACGTGCAACGTGCAACGAGAACGATCGGCCAACCCGAAGGGCATCTTTGTTCGCACCACAGTCATTATTAGTTTCCATCCGAACTTCATGACCAAAGTTGACCGTGCCTACACGCTGCAGTGCTTCTACATGGAGGCGGACAAGACCGTCAGCACGGACATCGAAGTCAGGTACATATACAATGTACCACCTATATTACAATGTAGTTTGTTCTCACCGTTCGCAAATGCTGATCGTGATATAGTTAAAATTTCTAATGCTGAAACATGGATTCTTGACCAATGTTGTTGCAGACTTTCCGGTGGATTAATATTGTTACGTGGTAACAGTTTCAAATATCAATGTTTGCGTTTGTGAACACGGTGCAAAAATTTTCTCGGGATTTTGACGAACAAACGCACTTTTTTATGAGGGTGTCTGAGACATAGGTTTTTAGGCTTTCATTGTTGTGATTAATTGCTTTTGTCGCTGACGCAATCGCAGGAACAGTGGCATGGTAATAAAGCCACGTGACCCATTACAGTTACTGTAACTCGTCGCTAACGCCAACTAGTAAAGCATCTCTATCTTAGTATGATCACGACCGGCTTTCAAACGCAATTCGTGCCTATGCCGATATGTCGCTACGAGATCCTCGATGCGCCGGAGGGCGAAATTGTCCGATTTGCTATCATCGGTCAAGCTGTCTACCACAAATGGACCTGTGACACTGAGACCAGTACGTCAATTTGCTTCGTATCATGCGGATGCGCGAGCGAGCGCAGCGAGCGGAGAGCGCATCACGCATAATATGAGCCGTTATACCCCAGCGCGCTTTTTTCAAATTTGCTCGCTGCCTCCAGCGAGCATAGTATAAGCCACAAACTTGGCTCTGTGCACACGAAACGAACACCCAAAGTTGTCACCATATTTTTTTTTTCCCCTTCAAATCTTTTTTTTTTTTCCCTTTCCCCCCCCACCCCCAAAACCACCCCCCACCCCCCCTTCTTTTTCTCCCCCCCTCTCCCACCCCCCCACCCACCCACCCCCCAAAACCAAAAAAAAAAACGGGTGTTTCCAGTTCCCCCTTCCCATTTCTCTTTCTTCCCTCCCCCCCCCCCCCCCCCCCCCCCCCCCAAACCCCCGCCAACAACAAAACAGAAACTGGGTTTTTTTATCCTTCCCCTTTCCCGTATTTGTTTTTTTTCTGCCTCTACTGCCTCCGCCCCGCCCCGCCCGTTCCCCCCCCACCCAAAAACCAATAAGGGTTTTTTCCACTTTCCCGCCTTCCTGTTTTCGGTTTTTTTCCCTGGCCCCTAGTCTGAACCGCCCCCCCGCAACGCCCGGACCCAAACTCCACACGAACCTTTAGGGGGTTTTTCCCGTGCTTCTCCCCCGTTGTTCCCTAGTTTTGGTTTGTTTTCTTCGCCCGCTATCCTGACTGTGCCGTCCCCCCGCCGCCGCCGCCCCCCGCCCCGAAAACAGGAATAGGGTCAGTTTTTTTTTACTTGTCCCTGTTTATTTGGTTTTGTTCCGTCCCGCCCTGCCCCCCCCGCCCCCCCCCCCTAGCGGTTCCCGGGCCCCCGCCCCGAACACCAAAAACGGGTTTCCCTAGTTTCCCTCTCTATCCCGGTTTTCGGTTATTTTTTTATTTACATCTACTCTCACTCTATTAACGACCCCCCGGTCCCGGCCCCCAGCGAACACGAAAAATGTGTTTTTTCTCTGATCCAATCCGTTCCCGGATCTTCGGGTTTTGTTTTTTTTCTGCCCGCCCTAGCTACATACGCCACGCTTCGCGCGCGCCCCCCGGGCTCCGCGCGCCCCCGCCAACCAAAACACGGTGTGTTTTTTAATATATAACCCTGACTCGCGCTTTGCGGCGGTTTTTTTTTGGTACCGCGCATCCTGACCTGAACATCCGCCCGGGGCTCCCCTCCCAAAGCGTTCCGGACGGAAATCAAAACGGTGTTTTGCCATCCACTATTAATTCGCTGATCCGGCTCTGGGGTTGGTTTCGTCTTCTTAACCGCGACACCCGTCCCGACTCGTTACACGAACGGGCGCCCCCCGCCCGCGCCCGACCCCGAATCAACACGCGATCATTGTGTTCGCAATTCTTTCTCCCGCCCCTCACGTTTTTTCGGGCTTCGTCCGTGCCCCGCCATACGGTCCGACTCGTGTCCGATTTCCGCGGTTGCCTGCCTACGACCGCCCAACGCCCCCAAAACAAAAACCGAAAACCTTCCGCGATATTTGTTCTTGCTGCCCGCCCCCGCGCGGCAGAAATCTCACTATAATATCCAACACGCAGACACACATAAAACGGAGCCTTATGGCCTTTTTGAACCGCTCAACCGTCGGCTCTACACGCCTTTCTAATTCTTAAGCACACCGCACACAAGAGCAACAATTTAGCTTTTTGCGCCGCGTTTGTTTGTTTGTTCCCACCCCCCCCCCCCGCCCGAACCCACCGTACCAGCCCCGGGGGGATTGGGGACTCGCGGCTCCCCCCGTGGCCTATACCCGCCCGCGAGGGCGCGCCCAGCCCCGCCTGTCGTGGGGGCCCCGTGATCGTGCCCGTTTTCTGTTTCGGTGCTGCGGCCGCTCCCCGGGGCCGACCGGGACGTTCGTGTTCGCGTTTTGTTTGCTGCCCAGCGTCGCTTTGTTGATTTTATTTTTTTCCCCCCGCGTTGATTCATAAACCCCCCCCGTGTGGCATGCCGATAATTCCCCACAAACAAATAATACAAGAATGCAATACTATTTTTCCTTTTAGCTTGTCGTTTGCGTAAACCCCCCCATCCCCGCGCCACCCCCCACCCCCCAGACCAAGTAGAAGTTCTATTGTTTTCATTTTCGTTTTTGTACCGCTGCCACGTACACCGCGTGCCCGCGACACACTGTCGTCCCCGGGGGTAGCTTTTGCCCCACGCGCCTCGCGTCCGCGGTGCGCCTGCGCGGCAGTTTGTCCCGGCCACACCCGTGTCACCGCGCGCCAGTCTGTTTGTGGTTTTCGTGTCGTTTTCGCCCGCCGTACGCCCCCCGACCCACATGTGTTAGTTTTTCTTGTATCCACAGTGCACGGTCGCGTGTGCACCCGCCACCCCAAAAACATACATAAGCCGCACAAATATAGTGCTCTTGTTTACGTGTGTGCGCGACCCCCACAATAGACCCGCAAGCGTGTGCGAGTCATGCACTTCTCTGTCCACACACGCTCCATACTTCTATTTATCTGCGCCCCCCGCGCTTTTACAGATTACACAAGACTAGTTGGTTGCTTTTATGCGATAATATCTTGTTTTGCTGCTCATTATGGCGGCCGGGCGGTTGCCGGTGTAGTTTAGTCTTGAGTCGCCGCCGCGCCCGCGAGAGGTGTTGTGCGGGGCGCTATCGAACAGTTTTCTTTACTGAATCCCCGCCGTAACGAGCGGAGCACGAATGCATTTGTATTAACCCGCCGCCCCTGTACGTACCTACTTTGTGTCGGGTACAAAACTCAAAATTGCTCAGTAACAGTTTTGTTTTGGTGTCCAGTCATTCTGCTTGGATAGCTCGTCTGGTGTTGTTTCGTGTCCGCCCGGTCTGGTCGCGTTGGCCTGGGTCGTCGCGGCGGGCGGGGGTGCCCGCGGATGGGTGATGGGCAGTGGTATGTTGTCTCCGGGGCGAATTTGAGCGGCCCACGCGGGGCGCCGGCCCCCACGCCCCCCGCCCGCCCAGCGCTGTTTTCCCAGTGTCAGGTTCAGATCACGGTTAAGGTTAGTGGGTTTTGGTTCTTGCGCCGCATCGGATGCGCGGGGAGATCCGCCGCACTCCAAGTGTCTTAACAGTTTGTTGTGTCCGATTAAAACTTACATACGTTGCAGTTGTACCAACTTGCATCAGTTGTACCAACCATCAGCTAAAAACCACCTAATCATAACGTTTCCAGGAACCGAACCAAGCATGCATTCGTCCTCAATGCGCTGAGCCCGGCGGCCGAGGCGACGGTTCCAACCGAGCATCGAGACGATCGAGCCGACGTAACCGCCGATTCCGCCGATCTGCGCTCGATGTTTCAAACGAAGTCATTGATGTCACCGCTCGTGTTGAGACATTGGATCTTGATGACCAGGTAAACTGCTTGTTAATTTGTTCCTTTTTTGGTTCTCCGACCCATATTTTTTGTGCGTAACACGATATTTTGAAATTAGCTGTTATGACTCATACAGCATACGACAGGACATTTACGCAATTTTGAATTACCGCGGTTTGGTAAACCGTTGTTCATTTGTGCGTCCGTTGATGTGCGTCCGTTGATGTCCGTAGATGCGTCCGCGCACCTAAAAAGATAGCACTATGTAAGAATGTGTCATGAGAGCTGCTTTACTGGTTTTCCTGACACAAAATAAGAAATGTGAAAAGCGTGCAATGGCACATAAATTCGGTCGGAGTTAACTATAACAAATGAGTAGTCAATCTAATCTGTCTTGCGACCTTCCAGAAACAGATCTACCCGGAAGACCTTGCTCACCGTGGTGCCGTTAGGCAATTGCTTACTCCAGTTTCGGTCTACGAGCATAGCACAGCCGTGTGTGTATCACCTTTAACCTTTGGAGTTGCTACTGTCGTTGCCGTTGGTTTAGTGGCTACATTCACGACGGTAATGCTGACATTGCGCAAACGAGTATGACACGTGCAATTTTAGCTTTGGTTAATAATTGTTCGTCTTTGAATACTATTCGGCGGTATTTATTTACTTTTTACTTTTTTAGAGATTCACGTTTCTGCGGATAGTGGTCAGCATATTTGTATAGGATTAGAGGTAGCTTTACTTCACAGTGAGAATGGTAGTCTTCTTGTACATTTGTTCAATAATAGTGGTGGTACTCATTATTGCCTTTGATAATTTGGTTTTATTTCAATGTTTTTTGATTATATTGATAGTTCGGAGAAGCAACGCATTCATTGAAATTCGGTTTATAATACACTCCTGAACTTACTATTTTAATCAAATTTTACTTGGTCATGTTATTTTTTGTGCTGGAATTGCAATGAAGTGTTGCGACAAGAACTAAGAACTTGAGAAAAACTGCGAAATAAAGCAAGGACATGTAATTATGGTAGCAAATAAAAAAAGTACAACTGTGATAAAACCATGTAGAACCGTTGACGAAAGCATATGGACAAACGTTGAAAACAAACTGTCAATCAACATTATTCTGTTAGTATTATTCAGCTAGTTGATGAGATAAACTTCAAGTTTACAACACAGCAAAAAGGTTCAAATGTAACACGACACAACTCAAAATTAACAAAGTAGAAGCAATCAAACATGATGGAGCACCATGACCTCTCAGCCCTTCGAGTCGTAGTTCCGGTGACCCAGCGTTATTTGCTCCGGCTTTCACTTTTATTGCTGAAATTACAAAATCTTGTGTTTATTAGCAACTTCCACAGAGAGCCCACTAAAAAACCTGGGCACCTGCTCACTTACGCTCAAAATGTTTTGGACGAATCTGCATCTGAACCTGTTGAAGACGTTTGCCCGCCCAAAGAATTCCGAGTAAATGAGAGCTACCAGGCACGGCTAAATACGGGACGTTCAAATTTCCCGTTCGTTCACATCTAAAACGTGTAAGAAATTTCCTTGCCTGTCAGCCGATATTGCGGTTCGTGCATTTAACAAACTGTCTACATTTTACTTTGTCACTTTGTTAATCACACATTTTCCTTACACACACGCATTTCACCACACATGCACAACCGCACACGCTCACAACTCACAGCTGCATTAAGGTCTGGTGATTCTGCATTTTGTGGTAAAGGCCCTTCCTGAAATCACACATCTCACCTTGATACACTGTTCAACTAATTTTAT
>JASANC010000694.1:0-38812 GCA_030248135.1 Theristus sp. LFF4_11 | reverse complement strand
GTCCGAACAGGTGTCCGGTGTGTCCTGCCCCCATGGTGTCCCGCGCGGTGTCCGTGTCCCGGAATTAAAAGTGAATTAAAACGCTAAGTGGGGCGTTGCCACTTGTGAGACAGGACGCGCAACACTAGGGGCTTACTGGACTCCCAGGCGGACGGGACATCGGACAGGGCACATTTTTTAGCATGTGGTTACCGGAAAATACTCCGGCCTACTAAAATTTTGTTTTGACGAGTTTCATGGTTGCATCTGAGGATCATGCTCAGTGCGTAGCTGACGTTGTTGCAGGCACAATCTGACTGTGTGTCTACCCGTGCTGTGGAACTTTGACGACTGGTTTCGATTGTTGGTCTTTATCGAGCATAATCGTTTCTGCGGCGCCACACAATTTGTGTTCTACAATCACTGATCAGCACGGACGTGCACTCGGTGCTGCGATTCTATGAAGATCACGGGCTCGCTCAGGTGCTGCCGTGGCCAACCATTCCTCACCCACAACCGCAGCCAAAATACGTTAGCGCTTGGCAAGGTTAGATACCATTCTTAAATGTTGCTGAAAATTTGGAAAAAATGGTCACAGTCGGAAATAAAAACACTATTTGAACATGTAAAAATGTGGTTCCTTCATTTGAAACGAACTATCTGAACTGTGACACGCTCAAGAAATTCCAAAATCCATTCCAAAATTTATTACACGCCATAATTGCATGCCATGGCAAAACTTGGAATGGACTTTGGCATGGAATTAATTTTGGATGGATTTTGGCATGACATGAGTTTTGGCATGGATTTAGGTGTTTGTTTGAGCGTGACTCTGATTGTTGATTAGCCGCAATGACAGTCTCCAGCGAATTCACCATCAAGTAGCACTCAAATCGCACAGCCATCAGCAACCACGGTCAAATCGGCAACTCCAACGACTGCATCCTGCGCGTCGCCTCCAGCACGCACTTCGTGGCACTGGTTGAGTTGACGAGTTCATGGTGACGCTGCATCTGAACGCAATGCGACCCGACTGGCTCGTACGCAGCTTGCTCCGTGACATGCCCCTGAGTCGAACATCGGTGGCGTGCAGTTCCGCAGTCAACTGGCGTTTGCGAGCTGGCCGCCAAAACTGGTGCTGCAACGAGCCGAGCACCACCAGCAAACGCTGCCCATGAATACGCCGTTCACGCCGGCCGCCAGGCCGGTGAGCGAACACTGCGAAATGCAAGCGTGAACTGTCAGAAACTGCGCTTGTAGAAAATTCAACAAAAGGTTTATTATGAAAGTTCAACATTGCTTCATTATGTTAGCGTGCAACATCCACGCTAAAAAGACGCCCGAACCAGGTGTCCGGTGTCCTGGACGCCCGGATGCCCAGCGTGCTGTCCCGGAAACAAAACTGGCAGCGCCACATTCGGCGTGTTGCGCCACTTTCATTTCTAGGACACTGGCACCGCGCGAAACACCAAGGCGCACAGGACACCGGACGCCTGTACGGACACTTTTTAGCGTTTTATGCTTATCTCAGCCTCCCGATCTCGCAGCAAAATGGTGTTTCGTCCCGAGCGCGTCTTGAAGCAGTCAGTGCACCAGCCGTGGGCGTACATGCCCGGCTACCGAGAAAAAGTCATTCGACCAACGGATTCGGTCATTTTCCACATGCGTAAACACGCGAATGCAAAAGACGGACAGACGCTGGATGTGAATCCGTTCAATGGCACCGTTGGCAGGACACTGCAGCGAATGGTGGATGACGCAATCAGAGGGGTACTGCTGGAGCAGCACGACTTGCGCACATGATTCTGTTTTTTTAAACAGCGAAATTTAGTTTTCTGTAAATGGATGTTTGTTTGTTGGGCCAAATGGATGTCTATTATTGATCAATCAGTTTCAATAATGTGCACGTGATTTACGAGTTCCATGTATGCTTATGTAATGTGTTGTAGAGTGCAAATGGAATGCAATTTAATCAATATGCATAATCAATCAACAAAAACACTTGCCATTGCCATTACGTGTCAAATGTTCGGCGTTGTCAAAAACTGGTTTCGCAGGAAATGCAGAAAGAAAAACTTTGCGAGAACAGTTCAGAAGAAGTGAGATCAACAATTCGCTGTTTTGTTTAACTGCAAACACATCATATTCATTTTTGCGTCGAATGGAATAACTAACACCTCAAAGTCTGTTCAATGATTTGAAAACACAACCACACTGCAAAGATTTTACTGCAAAAATGGCTGTTCTGCGATTGATGCTTGTTCTGACCAGTGCTACCGGTCTTGTAGCGGCACTAGATGTCGTCGACAAAACCAATCTGCACGACATTCATTCGGACACGTGCAAACTGTGCGATGCGCTGGCTGAAACGTTCCACGGTAAGGGGTGAAAAACAATGTTACGGCACTATTCAACAAAAAAGTCAACAACATGCATAACATTTTGTTCAGAGTGCGGGCGTCCCGTGCGCACAATGAAACGCTACCGATCACTGAAGGACATTCAGGAAATATGGCAGACCACGAAACTGCCGTGGAGCGTGCGATTGAGACTGAGAGAAATGACCGGCGTCCACGGCGCATACGGCACTCTAATCACCGATCAACACGTGATCACCAGTGCGTCTACGTTCTTGAGGTATGCGTTGTGCAAGAGAGTCGTTGAACTTCAACATCCAAGTTTCCACCACATACATACAGTATGTATGTACATATGGACGAAAATGAGAGATGTGGGCGAGTGAAACTGTTATAGACCAAAGGTTTTTTGATTAGCCTTTTTAGTGTTTCTGATGGCGGCGCATTTCCATCGGCGCGCGACATTGAAGTGGTGACGCATGATCAGACTGTGCATGCAGTTCACTCCGTCACTGTTCATCCGTCGTTTTTGAAAAATTCCACCGGATATCAACAAGCGGCCAACGATCTGGCTATCATTCAGTTGTCGTGAGTTTCTTTAGTGCAACTGAGTGCTCTGTTTCTCTGATATCGACTCTGCAGCAATGGTGGCTCTTGTCGCACAGACGTTCAGTCACTCAAACAACACGCCAGAACGTGTCTCCCGTGTGCTTGCAGTCACAAGTTGAAACAACGGAGTGCATCGTCGAGCAACCGAACCACAGAGGCCAGTGTTGCTTTCTGTTGGCTGTATTTGTTTTTGTTGAAGGAAGCCAGATTTTAAAGAAACATAAGTAACGATTTTTCAATGAACAAAAAATTTAGCGAGCATTCGTCAGAACGGAAGGCGTTTCATGCAAGTGAAGACCAAAGTGCTGCCTGCCAGCTCGTGCCTCAACACCAACACTTCAGGGGTTATGTGCGTTCGAAAACTGCCTTGTCAGCTGCAGGTTCAGTTTATTGTCAATAACGATTTCTCTCACAACAAAAGCGGTAACTCACGGACAGGAGTTTATCCAGAGGCAAGGCAGTGGAGCCGGCATCGTTTGTCCGTCGCGTCACAACAACCGGTACAGTTTGGTGAGCGTCGTTCGTGGTGGCAACAGCGACTGTGCCGAGTCGATGGCTGTCGTGAACGTGTTGCAGCATGCTCACTGGCTGCACACTGTCATTCGCTTCAACCATTCATCAATGTCACAACGTATGTACTGTTCCATTGTTGGTCTCGATGATGACTGGTTAAAAGACAAAAAGGTTCCGACGCTGGCGCTTCCTCGAAGTGGAACTGGCGGCTACTGTCGCAAACGCCAGCACCCCGGCTTCGCCCCTCCGGACCGGCAAACGACAACAACATGATGACTGGTTTTTGTCAAAAATTGATTGCTTTTTGACCCAACGACTCACGTTTGTTGGCACTGCAGATGAAATGACGGACGAACACCCTGGCCGTCCACCGCTTCGATTGATCGAACCGAGCGTTTTCCCGGAGTCTGCGTCTTTCACGCCAACCGCAACCCCATTGCCCATGCAACACGCAACTCAACAACTTCACACAACTTCAGTCACTGTCATGCCAGACACAAATGCTGGAGACGGTAACCAACAATAATGAAGATGGTTTAGTAGACCCATTGATGCATTTATTTCAAAACGTCAAAGATTGCGTGATGGCTGCCTGGAGCGAATGGTCAGCGTGCAGTGGCAGCTGTGGTGGCAATGGCAAACGCCAACGGCTACGCAACATTGCACGCGTCGGCAGCAACTGTGGGACGATTCGCGAAATGGACGAATGCAAGCTGGCACCGTGCGACAGCACATCCAGCCAACACTCTGGTTTGTCGAGCCAACACTCTGGTTTGTCGAGCCAACACTCTGGTTTGTCGAGCCAACACTCTGGTTTGTCGAGCCAACACTCTGGTTTGTCGAGCCAACACTCTGGTTTGTCGAGCCAACACTCTGGTTTGTCCAGCCAACACTCTGGTTTGTCCAGCCAACACTCTGGTTTGTCGAGCCAACACTCTGGTTTGTCGAGCCAACACTCTGGTTTGTCCAGCCAACACTCTGGTTTGCTTCAAACATTTTGCGGAAGTCGTCTGCATGTTTGAATGGTCACCATTTCTGCAGTTGATTGTGTCATGACGAACTGGTCACAATGGAGTGAATGCAGTCGAAGATGTGGCCAAGTGGGCACCAGGCATCGCTTCCGAGAAATTTCCAACGAATCGTTTGCCACGTTTGCCGGTCGCTCATGCGGCAGCGTTGTGGAAATGGGATACTGCCACAACGGACACTGTCGACAGCAGACTCTCAACGGTATAAACAACAATTCGTCTGATACACATTTATACTCGGTTCTTCGTTGATTGTCTTTGGTGTCAGCACGCAACAGTGACTGATATTTGCACAACCGTTCATTATGACCATCATTGATTCCGATCTCCGCCGTCCCATTTTGCCCATGCAGGGTGTTTGTGTGCGTGGAGTGTGTGGAGTGCATGCAGTGGCGCGTGCGGCGCGTGTGGTGTGCGCAGCAGGCGCTGTGTCAACCACCACAGCAGTCGAGCTGCGCACCGTTGCACCGCAAGTCGACTGCTTCACCAAGCGTGCAACGTTCGGCCGTGCCGATCAACTGTCAGCTTCAGTCGTCTTGTTTTCACGTCAACCGGTGAATGGAGCATTGTGAAACGGGACGGCTGTTGCACCGGATTCAGTTTGAACGCGATACACGGCGTTTGTGAAAAGAATGACGAATCAGCTGACGGTGGCGAACAACGAACCACTTCAACGTCGACAGCAACGCGACCACCGAGACCGAACCGTAGACGGAGACCGGGCGATAGACGGAGACCGCAGATTGATGATGTGAGGCGATCGCGATCTAGATTTGGCTTTCGTCGCACGCATCATTGATGATCTGACCTGCTTTCATTCGACGATTCTCAGTTTATTATTGTTTTTCACAACAACTTGAACCGCGCGCCCCCAGGCTCTCTGTACGTCAAGTCCCTACCCGGCCCGGCCTGCACAGCCCAACAAAAAGTGACAGAAGTGGGATGCAAGACAAACCAGACGCGAGACAGAGTTGTCCACAGCAGTTTGCATGAATAAAAAAGCAATAAATGCAAATGAGGGAACCTGAACTTTTAAAAGCTTGATCATACAACTGCTTGACTGAGTGCCATTGTATCAACATTCCTGCACAGCTTGCCGTCATAATGTTCGTATGCATATGATGCTAGTTAGTGCTTGTGTAAGCTACAACACTGATATACTCACTGTACAATGTATGTACGTAATTACTGTGTATATGGCTTGCACGATAGAGAGCTTCACATACACAGCTAAGATTAACATCAGATTCACTGGTTTTAGCTTTATTAGCTGTGTCTGACAAGCAAGGCTTCTTGTGGTGTCCATCGCAACGCGCTAGCAAGCCTTGCTATTGCTTCAAAGTGCTTCGGCGTCTTTATGGCAACGCCTGCCGCTGTGCTTGACCAAGCGACGTTTCTCGTATATGTTTGACACGCCGTTACATTACACGACGATTTCATGTTCCACCAAATCGATTGTGTTTATCTGCTTTCTCTGTTTCATCTTTAAACGTGAAAATAACCCTGTTTTTTCTTTCCGACAGCATCATAACATGTCTGGCTGAATTCAGTTTTTTATTCCATGCGTCATTTGTTTTATTGCTGCAAAAATTGCTCCAGCTTGTTTTTTGAATGAACACAAAAAATAAAGCACACATTTTTTGGCCATTTGCAATGCATACTTGATTCTGAAAAGAGTGCGGAACGGCAACGAATAATTTGAGCAATTGTTTTCATTGCGGCGGCGTTTTTTAGCAGAATCGAGACTCGGCGGGTGGCTTCAATTTTTTTGTTGTTGAAAACATCCGCCACAACCCAAAACTCGACTGTCGACTGCTTCCAAATGTAATGGAATTTTTAACTATACTTCGGCATGCCCTGCAAAGCTGCCAACCGTGCATCCGTCCGCCGCCAGTGTTCTGAAGCCCCAGATGGCACCTAGCAAGCAGGCACATATTGTCTGTTGATCGTGTGGCCCAAGGCGCGTCCGAGCGTATTTTTCATTTTAACGACAGCACTGAAAAACACTCGCCGAACCTGCAGCACACACGGTGAACAACGAAGAAAACGCGTGTGTCCAATCAAGATTTGTGGTGTGGTGGCACACACACGCTGCATGAGCTGGGGTTGGGCCCGTTTTGATGGCACTGCGAATGCCTCTGTCGGGGGAATTCCATGGTAAATTGTGCTGCAACAGCTGCGTGCGTGTTGCCTTGGCACACACAGTCGACAACTGCTGTGCAAAGCACTCGATAAGTTGGCAATTTAGGGTGGACAGACATGCAACAGTGACTCCGTGCGCACAGCGTTGTATCGACGTCTGTATATGCGCGTTCGCAGCTCTGTTAAGCCCAGGCTAAATGCCTCAGTTATGTCTGTTTTCGGCCGTGCATGACACCACCGTGCTTATGCACCGTTGGTCTGCTTCTGTTTTTGATTCACGCGCGACGCGCCCGGTGCCCTACGCTCAGCCGCTCATCTTCCTCTAAAAAATTCCAATTTCCCTCCAACACTGCGCTGTGAACGCACAACAATGGCGCGCACTCATTTTGGTCCTTTTTCGCTGGCACTTTGTTACTTACTGTGTGTGTTCCTGTGGAGTATGCGCCACGAAAATTACGATGCTGGTGCGAAAAACTGTTTTTTACTGTTTTTCGCGCAGCAGCCCCGCTGCGTCTCTACGTGCGGTTCAGACGGTGCTTTTCATTTGCAATTTGCTTATTTTGCTCGTTTTCGCGATGCAATTGCTAATTTCAGACCATCGCTGGATCAGCTGACTTGAACTGACTTTAAGTGCGAGTTTATACCTTTCTGCATTTGGTTCAGCTCGCCTTTTTCGCGAATTTTTTTCAAGATTCTCTTTGAAATACTGTCACTACCATCTATCCATCACTGTATTTCTCTGCATAAACATTTTTTTGTTCTGTTGTTTGCATGTTCGAGCTGCTTGTTCGGAAGCTTTTTGCGAAATAAAATGGATGGACGGATGGATGGATGGTTGTCGTCAGTTTTCAATAAAAAAAATTAAAAAAATTCAACAAAAACTTTGAAGATAACTGCAATCGACTAATCACAAATCGAAAACGAATCAAACGCGGTTTTTCGATCCGAGCTCCTTCAGTGATTTGTGGCGAAATGAACAACACAAAACAAGTGATTTCTGGAGATGCGGTCAGTTCAGTTCTGATTTTTTCAGTTTGTAATTTTAAATTTTCTTTTGGTGCTCACTGTCAAAACTTGTGGTACGGTTTGCGCGCACTTTGCTCTGCAGACCCGATTGTTCCAACAGCACTGCAAACTCACATGCATAAAAAATCAAATCTTTTGCCGGGTCCGTCACCCAAGAACCAAAATAGATTTTGATCCATCTGCGTATTACAGTAAGGTGTTAGTAACTTCAACCAAAATCAACAAACCAAACGCAGCGTTATTCTGCGCTATAGTACATGTGTGCCGAGCATTTATCATTGCTTTTATGGACACATACGACAGCGCCGGACAAACCTTGGCAGCCACTGTAAATAAATCAAAATCGTGCCATTTTATACGAAAAGCATGCGCTGTGATGCGGCGCGTCTCGCTCGGTCGCAAATCGGTAGTGTCCCGTCTATCTCTCGGCTTAAATTGCACCATGTTGGAGCAAAACTCAAATATTGGCACAGGACTGAAACCCGCATGGCAGCAGCTCTAGGTTAGGTCGGATTTAGCAGCAGTAACGAAACAAGAAACACAACAGAGACATATCGTCATGTCATCAATTACACTGCACTCTGCAATGTACATGCAGTATGTAAGAAGAATGCTGCAATATGTGCCACATTGCCAGCTGCTATATTTCTGCTATTGTTCATCATTGTTTCGGCACCTATAGTCCTTCAAGTCTGCAAAAACGTTTGTGTTACAGTGAAAATTCTTTGAAAATTTTTGAAAATAGAGACGTTTCTCGTGACAGGTTGAGGTTTCTACCGTCACGTGCTGCGATCCATGCACGTTTGAGTGAGTGCAACATATGAGCGGAATATTGCACATGGTGTGTCCGGTTTCACGCCTCCCATTTCCTTTGCAGTGTTCGCAATAATTTGCATTTCGTTAGTATACCAAATGTGTCTGCGAACGCGAAAATGCAGTTTTGTCACAAATGAACCAGTCAGCGCAGACTGCTGGCAAATTATGTTCAGAATCAAATTTGCTAGTTTTCAGCTCATTTTTTCTCATGTTGTTCCAAAAATCATTTTGGAACAGCATTTACAGATTTCTTTAACTTTATCCACTTTATCTTAACTGCCCAATCGTTTTTTTTACCAGTTTTGGAAACGTTTTGTGACCGAGACGTAATTTCGTTGCACATGGCTAATCCCCAGTATTTCGGGGAATGTTTACAGATTTCCTGATTCCCATGATCTTCGATTCAACATCCTTTCAAATTCCCTGTTGGCTCGTTTCCGTTGCGAAAAGCGGACCATTCACATCTTCACTCTCAAAAACAAGCATTTTAAAGTAAATGTAAGTGGTAAACATTACAGATGTAAGCTCCAAAACATGCAACGTTTTTTTAAAAGAGGCAAACGTATAAATTCCCAAAAGCGCACCGAGCGCTAATAAAAAGTGCACGCGGTTGACAAACTGTGAGCCAAAAAGGGCTGTGCCTTCCGATCGTGGGTTTCATGTCATTTCAGTTTCACTTCTCTGCTTGGTATACACCACTTTCGCAGAGCAGCTAAGCTTCCTATGGCCCAAAGCCTAGATGGGCATGGTGCAATTAAATTTAGTCAACGTCTTGAAGAAGGAAACAACGGGCGGGCACACACGGCAGAAAGACAGTTTCCTTGGGCGACAAACGATCAAATGGATCGCGTACTCTTGGTTTCTGAAATGAATGTGCATCACCAGAAAATTTTTTTTTATCGTCATTGCAAAAGGGTGCCAGTCCAGTCGGGCAGCTGGTTTCCAAAATAGTCCGTGCCAAACCAAGAGCTTGCTGTCCTTTTCTCTGAGTGCAAGGAATATAGTTGCTTTCTATCTGGGTATCGCGGCAAAGCGAGAGGAAGCACTCGATTTCATTTGGCAGTCAGTTCCTATTTGGCGCGTTCGCCGTCATGTGAAAGGCTTAAAAAATAAGAAGCAGATCGCCGAAAAGGGAACCAAAAACTCGACGCCACATAAAGCGCGCGCGTTTGAGTGTGGCTTCCAAAAGAAGATATAGCATCGTCACCATGTATGTTAGCGGACGGAAGCACTGGCTTGTCTCCTGTGCCATAAGAGACACCACAGAACCACTCAGAGCTTCTTAGCAGTACGGTCGACATTCCGGGCAGCCCCATCGTTGAGGACCAGACGGTGAATTATGAACGATTTTGAGGGGCATGGAAAATTGTCAAAAGTCACCGTTTTCTTTGGGTGTTGCTGCAAAGCCTTTATCGCCGAGGATTTGTTATCTGATACATAACTCCACTAACGCGTCCTTCCTAACACTGTCCCTCTCGGCAGAATAATGTGACGCCGATGCCTGGGTTGCCCACCCACTTTTGTGTGGCCACTGGAACACGTGCCATATATCTGTCATCTTATTGATCGCTTTCCGTGGCACATATTGAAATATCTACTCTCTCTCTCCGTGGCGCATGTGCAGCTTTACAGCTACCGTATATGTACATAACACACTGCTGCATTGCAGTTGCGGCCTGTTTGCGCTTTGAAAATGTTCGCATGTGTTCTTTATTCTGTTGTTCCCTATTCCACCACGCGCGCAAATGAACGTGCTTCATATGGCTGATAAGCATGCACATTGCCCACTCAGGCTTGTGTTTAAGCTAGCGTGCGTGAAATGTTTATACGCGCTTGTTTCCGCACGATATGTGTAACAGATGAAACCAGACTAAATTAGCGCACTTACTCAATTATTTTAAATTCTGAATTTTTAAGCATTTATAAATGTGAATCGTGTGATAAGCCAACGATGGAGAAACAATGAACAATTTGACACAAGCTGCTGTAGACTGAGTCACTGAGTAAGCTGATTCAGCCCTCCCTCCCTCCTCAGTTCACCTTTTCCGCAATATGACCCCCGAAGAGCCAAGCGGCCCCTGCGCCCGTTTCAATATAGTAATAAAATGATGGATTTTCCATTTCTGTATCTGACTGGTGCAGTCAGCTTCCGTTTGCTTCAAATCCACGTCGTGTACACACATACATTTTATTATATTTTAGAGTACACAACGTAGTACACACACACACGCATGCATGCATGTTTATTCGTTTTTATACTCGAACATGTTCCACATTTCGAATTATTGGGGGTGCAATTGTAATGTGCATTTTAGGTTTTGTTCCATCCGCTTTTCGCTCTCTTAGCCGCGTAAGCTGTAAGCTAAGCATCACACATTGTTCGAAACATGTAAAAATAATTGATGCACTATGCCCATTGGTCACATTATGGCCACTATAATCCACGCTGCTTTCATTCTCCAATGGTCTCAGAGAATTAGGCTGCTCTTTGTCGTGATCCTTAATCCCTCCATCTACGTACAGTAGATCCACAAAGTGCGATGCGATTCCACATCTATGTTTAGCCACAAAGTTTTGTCGGCCTAATAAAAAACGTCACCGTGACTGTTGAAGTAAAACTTTTTTTATGCAGGAGATTCCGTCGATCAACGACGACATCGAGGACGTAGAGCACGTTGCAGATCAGAGGCAGTCAACAGCGGTGCTGCCCATCGGTGCACACGCGCACACCGTCAACAGTTCGGCAATGGCTTACAACAGCACTGGTGAGCAGAGCGCGTTCGCATTTTTCCATCGATCCATCATTATTAACACTGCTACATACTAAATGAACTGAACGCGCTGGCTATAAAAGTTGTCAGTAAACTTGAATGGAAAATGGAGTGGAAGCGAATGGAGAATTTCGGTTTAGTAGCAAATTCAGCAGCAAGTTTTGGTCGCAAGTGATTTCAGGAGAATACCAATTGCTCGCCAATTTTGTTGCTGTGCTTGTCACTTGGAGCGTTACAGAACTAGACCAAATTGCACGAGTGTGTGTTGTTTTGCTGGACCCTGTGTCCCACGTGCGTTTGCTTCCAGTGGGCACCGGCCACTACCACAACAACCGCGCCTCTGCGCCCATGGACGCGTCGACGCCGGGCGGTGCCGCTGCGCCACGCGCTCAACTGTGCTGCGACTGCATCCCAACGCAGAACCGATGTTCGCAAGACATCTGCGCCTGTCTCGCGGCACGCAAGATCTGCGACGAACACTGCGAGTCAGCCAAGTACAGAGGCGACTGCTTGAATCAGGCGATTTGCAAGTGCAGCTGCGAGGTCGAGGAGGGCAACGTGAAGGCGGCCAAGAATGCGTGCACCAAGAATGAACGCTGTGACTGCCTGCGCATCAAGGAGGGATGCAGCCGGCTGTGTGCCTGCAAGCAGAACTGCAAAAACAAGGAACCACCGAAAAAGGTGCTAGCGAGGCGATTGCCATTTTGGTATTCAATAATCCAGTTCGATTCCGACATGTTTTCAAGAATTTGATGTTTTACTGAAGTGGTACTACGACCGTCTTATTCTGAAAGATTGAAAAGGTTAAATACACTGAAATGTTTTCGTTCATGACGTCATTGTTTTCGCAGGTGGCCCGCGTCGCAAAGCCGTCGCAGGGCTGCACGTGCAGTAAAAGCAAGAAGCAATGCCTGAAGAAGGAGTGCCCCTGTCGGACGGTCTACGAGTTTTGTTCGTCTGCGTGCAAATGCACGGGCGACTGCACGAACGGACCGTCAAAGTTCACGATTCCGAAACACGTTCAGAACTGCTTCCTCGAGCATAAGAACGAATCGAGCGGGCTGATTTTGACGTTGATCGGGGATGACTACATTTATCGGGCCGACTTTTATCACGATTCAAAGGGCGAACCGCACGTCGAGGAGCAGCTCGTTGCTGCCTTGTATGATTTGATATCAAAGTACAAGGTAAACTGGATCACATGCATCTGAGCACGTAATGGATCGTGTCCACTGAGAACACGTGACCACTGAGTTGGCTACTAAAGTGGCTACTACACGTGAACCAGTCAGTGAGCCAGCCCCTTTAGTTATGCACAGTATTTAGTTGCTTCATATTAGTTGCCAAACGCTTCCACTGTTATCTCATAACACGTGTAACCAATTTAGTCGCTACTTTAGTAGCCAAATCAGTAGCCAAGTTTTTTCCTGATTTGATACCAACCCAGTCAAACTGCCACCAGCAACGCTCGCGTCTGCTGATCATCAGACTGAGCGACTTCGCTTGCACTGCCCTGCAGGTTGACATCTACGAGCTGTTGATCTACGTGTCGAAGTCTCCGTGTTTCCACCAAGACTGCGACCCTCGTTGCGAAGTCGTCGACGAATGCCGCAGCAACAAAGCGTGCGCAAAGCTGCTTGGTCTGCTGCTGAGCAAGGTGCGCAAGGAGCTCTGCAAGGTCGACATCAAGATGACCGTGAAGTTCCTGTATCCGCATCTGAATCGTGGCGACCTGTACACGAAACAGGGCATCCTGTGCATGCTGCAGAGCGGCATCAAGGTACAGTCAGATTTTGGGGCTGTTTGCCAAAACGTAGAAAACACGAAATTTTACAACCTTTTTGAAATCCGGAACAAAAACTCTGCGAATCCATGGAAAATTGTGCAGAGCGAGCATTTCCTGACGTGGTGCGATTTTTTTTTGTTCGTTGTTCTCCTGTTGGTCCAATGCGAGCACTTTTGAACAAATGTTTTTTGTTTTCCATTTGCGTGGTTTGCTGACAGGTGGAACCGCTGCTGATGAAGGACTGGTCTGCGATCATGGACTGGTCGCCGCACATGGAGCACAAGGGCGAGTACCTGCAGCTCTGGAACAACCACCACCTCGACAAGGCCGTCGCGCAGTCGCAGTCGTTCATCAACGAGTGCCGTCGGGCGCTCGGCCTGTCCATGAAATTCTGGGTCGCCGAAATCCACGAGATCGTAAAGAACACCATTCTGCACTACTCGGACATTCGACTGAAACTGGGCGAACTGAACGACGCTCTGAAACAGCTGGACCTGACGGCGACGCCGCACAAGATCCGGTCGACGCCGTCCAAGCGACGCTCGTTCATCGACATGCTCGAGTTGAGGGACAAACTGCACTTTCGCGATCACAAGTCGAAGAACGGCTCGAGCGCGAGCGTCGCCAGCGAGGACGCACAGACGCAGGCGATGGTCGCGAGCTTCTGCGGGCGCAGCTTCGACGACGGCGAGACGAACGAGATCGCGCAGCGCATCCGCCGCGCCACGGCCAACATCAACGTCGAGATCGAGTCTTTGCTGGAGTTTCTCACGCACAAGGGAAACATGTAGGTTGTAGGCTGCAATGCAATGCGTTCTGCGCTCGAACTCTGATCCGATTCGTTTTTTCTCATCATCTCCAGCCAAGTTTGGTCACCGATTTCAAGTCAAGCCAAGTCAGCCAGCCAATTCTCAAAAGGTTGTTCAAAACGCGGCGCTGATTATATTCCGGTTTGGTCAGTTGAAATAAAATGTTGTGAATGAATCGATTGACCAATGAGTGTGATTCGAGTTAGCTGCAAAAACGCGTTAGCAGCATCAACTGATCTTTCTATTACGTTTTCATTCACTTTTTGTTTGTTTTAACTTTATACCCTGTTTCTTCTCCCAAACTTGGCCGATTTTGCCACACGATTTTGCATGCAATAACTCACAATGCTACACTGCATTTCGCATGACAAGCGTGAAGAATTCCATCGTTTGAAGAAATAAACAATCCCAAAATGGCTACCGGTTAATAAAAAACAGCGCGACTTAACCAATGTTTTCTACTTTTAGAGGAATAATCGTGAGAAACGCCATCCAACATCAACAGTGAACGAATGGATGCAATAACGGAATGAGTTACGCTTGTCACCGCGGCACAAGCCTCGGACTCAATCAATCAATCCTTCACAACTTCTGCTCTGTCTATTTCACTCTTCTTTCTGGCTGGCTTCAGCATTTACTTACCTTGTTGCTGCGACTTTGCTTTGGTTTCAAGTTTGACAATGGAGGATAGTGATAATGATAATGATAATATTCGCTGTTTCACGCGTTTCGGTTTTGAAGATTTTAGCGTCACATGTACAATAATTGTGTGTTAAAAGTCTTGCATTCGTGGAAGTTAGGACTGTCATTTATTGGTCTCCGTTGCACGTTTTTCCCGTCCTGTTTTATTGTCTCGCTTTTCTTTAACGCATGTCAAATTTTTAATTTAGTAATTTTTTGTTTGATTTGTTTGTGAAATTTGATTGTTTATGGAGTAATCAAAACACATTGTGGTGTTGGCCATTAATTTTACTGACAATTTTTAAACGAAAGTCTGATTTGTTTGCTTTTGTAGTTTCTGCACAACACATTTGCATGCTGCGCTTTGTCACGTAAACAAAAAAGGTCAGCGTTTACTTTTCACTACTGGCTTTTTATGGCGCTAATGGTCTATCTTCGATCGCATACTCTGTGATGCTGAATTTGTCAGAAAATTTGTTTGTTGGCACGTCTCTTTTAGTTTTTTCTTGTCACTGGCTGAATCAAAGTGTAAAAATAGCCTTTGCATTTTACAAGCGATTCATGGAAGAAAAGAAGTTAGTCACATCTGCGGTATTGATGAATGGTAAAACTGATAGATAATTCGGTTGTGATCTATTCGTCTGTCAAAGTGAACAAAATTACACTAACATCAAATTGATTTTTTCGCGTGTCCGGTTTCAAACATGCTTTCGTTCATTTTTTATCAGCAATCAAGTGTTTTGTAGTTCATTGTCGTGTAGGCCACTGCCATGCCACTGTTTCATCATCGCTGTAATGTTTGTGCTTCATTAAACTCGACGTTCTTTAAGATTTTCAATCATATTTTTAACAAGTTTGGTTATTCACAGTGTTGCTGAGTGGGCAGTAACAAAATGTTTGATTTCGAATTTAAAACAAAAGAGACAGCATCTGTCATGTGCAACATCATTTTCGATTATTCTACTCTGCCGTTCAATTCATCCGTATAACCCGCTTTCATTAGCGCTTGAATTTTTTCTCTTTGAGACCCAATTTCAAGAGCTCATGAATGGGGACTCATCAAAAGCAAAGCTGTTACCATGTTTATTGTCGACCCGTGAAAAATTTGGCACCCGTTTCACATGCAATAAATAACACGCATTTGCACATGCTCGTTTGATTTTCCGTGCCAATAAAGGGAGAGCAGAAATTATAATTTTATTTATCAGCCACATACAAAGCACTAAACATGTGACATTGTGGCAATGAATTTCATGGGTAATCGATGCTAATCACAATCAGAAAGCAACACTGCTGAATAACAAAATTGTTGAGAATTTGTCAGCACCCACATTTTTTAGCTGGTTAGTTGGAAACCACGTCGACATTGATAACGGGGGTCTGCTCAGATGAGTTTTGAGAGCAGTAACCGTATTATCTGTAAAAACTGACTCGGCTGTTTCCAACTTCATCCTGCATACTTTATTCGGGTTATATTGTTAGTGTTATTCAAGCATTCAATATGTTCAATCTCAACTCTTCTGTGGCAAGTTCCATGTGTATTGCATTGATTTCACTGTCGATTTCTAGTCATAACACTCCGATCACGTTGTGAAAAAATATGTCAGATATTTTGGTACCCTGAATCGCATTTCCTATAAATACGTTTCATTAAAAATATACCGATTGGACTTTCGTTGGTCATTGCAACCAATTTATCGCACTTGACGTACAGGACAAACTATGTTATCAACGAGAAGGCTGTAACCATCGCAGCTGTCAACAGCGTTCTGCACGGTTGGCTTAATTGCCGTATTCGGTCAGGTTTGCAGCTGTCAATCGTTGCATGCTTTATGGCGGTAGAAAAGAAAACACTGTTTGTTTACTTCTCTACAATTCTCCGATTTTCACAAACTTGTTGCAATGAGAAAAATGCAAAAAGCATCATAAACTGAACATTGTTGTTTAGTTTGCCACCACAGATGAAACTACTATTGTAGATTTATTCAAACGTGTCCGGACTAAAATGACGTCATTTGCTTCAAAAAAGCCCGTTTGTCAAAGTACAGGCACTAAAATGTCAGTTTGGTGTGACTGATCCGACATTCACCATTTGTTTACGGGAAGAAATAGGCTAAACGGAAAATCTAGTTTGCAGTGAACGGCAAGCGCATGTTTGGCGGCACATGACGTCATTTTAGTGGGACACGTTCAAAAAATAGGTTATACAATTCGGAAACATAAAACACCGCCAAACAACCAAATATAAAAAAATTCATATAAATATACTTTCTTTCATATACCCACTATTTCACAGAATAAAAACCAGACAAACAGGTCACACCAAACAATCGGCACAAAATACAGGAAACACCAAAAGTCACCGTCACTAAAAGCGACAAAAAGGTTCAAAACAGGTAAAACAAAACAATCACATCGCGATGAAAAATAGGCAGCAGCAGCAAAAAAGATAAACAAAACAGCAAAATAAAAAAAATAAGTAAATACATATAAACTTTGGACAGCGATAACCGTTAATAACAGAACAAAAATAACGTGTTTTGATAGAATAAATTCGCAGACGCAAAACGGAAAAGAAGTTGAGAAAACAAGGTGAGCAGAAGGTTTTCGACGCAGCGAGCGAAACAAACAAATAAACGCCACAACAATGAACCGAATGAACAGTAACAACAACAACAAAAAAACGGCTACACCAAAAATGCGACAGAAGCTTTACTGATAGGTGATCGATCTCAAAAATCATGATGCATTCGATCGTAAGCCGCTGATCTACACCACACCACAACGCCACAATCACCAAACCAATCAGCGCTCAGCTAGTATTCGGTGGGCGTGCGTTCATTTGCGTCCCGTTATTTCCGGCCCACGCATTTCCGGCCCAACATTTCCGGCCCACTCATTTCCGGCCCACTCATTTCCGGCCCACCCATTACCGGCCCCGTTCATCTGCGTCCCACGCATTTCCGGCCCACTCATTTCCGGCCCACCCATTACCGGCCCAGCCCAATAATTTGCTTCCAGTGACTTCAACCGCCACCCACTGCTATATTTCATTCTGAAACTCACATTGATTAGGCGGTTACACTTTGAACTTAGGGTTCGATTTTTTAATTTTTTTTCATTCGGATTTTTTCGTGATGCATCATGAAAAAATGCAAAAACTAAATTGATCATTTCCACCTTATCAAAAAGGCTTGGCTTAGGATTAGGATTAGGTTTAGGATTAGGAATGATTAGGATTAGGAAACACGACCTGGTTGTGGATCCACATGTCCAAATTTGGTTAGAGGGGCAATTTTCATGAGTTTTTGCTAATTTTAAGAATTAAAATGATTGAATTTGGCTCTGTGTCCAGTGCAAAATTCGAACTCAGCGCGTCAATTCGGTTTGAAAAAGCTCCTATTTTTGTCGACCTATCAGACATGTTGTTGTTATTGAAATTGAATGTGCAAAATCAATCAGAACAAAGCAATAAATAAAAACACATCAACTGATTCATCGACGAAATTCAAACTGAAGCATTTGTTCCAATGTCATGAACAAATAGAAGCGATACGAAAACGAAAACTGAAATAAAAAATTTAAGTATTTTTGTTAAAAGCATGTCTGTTAGCAGGGAGTACAATTTAGAGTGCGGTTTCAGTTTATTTTCGTTGTCCGTGGCGAAATACAGCGCAGAAAGATGATTATTGGGCTGGGCCGGTAATGGGCGGGCCGGAAATGAGTGGGCCGGAAATGAGTGGGCCGGAAATGTCGGGCCGGTAATGGGTGGGACGGTAATACGTGGGCCGGTAATGGGTGGGCCGGAAATGTCGGGACGCTAATGCGTGGGCCGGAGTTGACCCCGCACCATTCGGTGTTACGAACGAAAGCAACGCGACTCGTTGCACGGATGATAATATCAGGATGAGTTGTGCGTTGCGCGGTTTGCATTCTCCGCCGAAGACATCGGCGACAGTGGTGAACACGAGGAGGCCGCGAGAGCTGTGCGCTCGGCCACCGGACTGGTGCTGGCGCTGCCGGCGGCCACGGACAGCGTCGACGTGTCTGCCGTCACCACAGCACTCGCACTCGCTGCTGCTGCTGCCGACGCAGACGGCGATGTCTCACGATGCTCCTCCAGTGCTTTCGCCAGGTCAGCCGTGAAATTCGTGGCCTGCAAGCAGCCGTGAAGCAGATATGTGTATAATCTTTTCTTTGAGACCTGCAACTCAATGCGCTTGTGGACGTTAAAGGAAACTAGTTTCTTCAATGTTTATGTGGTAATTCAGAATAGCCTAGGTGACCCGGCCTTATTTAGGGGACTCGGATTCCTTTGCCAATTTTGAATTGCCGCGTCGTGCATGAGACGGCTTACCCATCTATGCGCGCATTGAGACGCGGGACCAAAATAAATGATACTGCACACTTTGTGCATTCTGCAATTTGAATCTCGCATGGAGTCGAGCTGGTTCGATCAAACACTCGGCTAAATTCAGAAACATTCGATGCTGGTTGCCTTTGATTTACAGATCGACTGTACATCACATTGAAGCATATCAACTTGCAATGGCAATCAGCCTCAGCTGGTCACCAGCTAGAAGTGTTGCCAATGGCAGTGATGCGCACACAGCACCCACCCGTATGAGCGCGACTCGTCGGTGTGCGATGCAGTGCTCACTGGCAGCGAGACACTGCTGCGTCGCGTGCTCGCTCGCAAACACCACGAACGGCAGCCGGCGCGGGTTCACGGACACCTCGACCTGTTGCACCTGGCCGAAGCGAGCAAAGTACGAGCGCATCTCATCCACGAGATAATAGTCGGGCAGCGAGGAGCGCTCGACGGAGAGTCCCTTGACGAACAGCTTCACGTGGTCCTGCGGACACGACCGATAGTAGTAGTAGTTGACGGGCATCGGCTCGTCCGCGTAGCCGGGCATGTCCTCGCGCGGGATCGCCTTCTTCGGATCGACCCGTTTGCCGTTGATGTCGTGCGGTGTCGCCGCGAGACACTTGTCCGCCATCAGTCCCTTCGAGTACGTGACAAAGCCGAATCCGCGCGACTGTTTCGTGGCCGGGTCACGAATGACGATGCAGTCGACGACGACGCCCCACTGTTCGTAGTACTCCCTCAGCTGGCGATCGTCCGTGTCATGCGAGAGACCGCCGATGAACAGTTTGCGTTCGTGCACCGGCCCCTCCGTGGCGATGTGCGGCACCGCCGGTACACCGCCGCCGCCAGCGGACGCAGTGACAACGGGCGACGACAGCATCGTGCTCGGCGATGTCACCATGCTCATCGGCTGCGGCGAGTGCTGCGCGACTGATGCGGCGTTGATGAACAGCGGATGAGTGCTGATGTGTTGTTGATGGTGGTGATGGTGGTGATGTGGCAGTGCACGGTGGTGATGATGATGATGATGATGTAGCGCTTGTGGTGGCGCAAACAGCACTGGCTGAGACTGCGCATACACGCCTGCAAACAAGAAATGCAGTCTGTGAAGCAACTTTGCTCATTTGGTGCCGGTTCAGTTTGTTAAGCGCATTCATGAAGCAGTATTTATTGACGCGAAAAGTGAAGCGATCACAAAATACTACTTCATGCCTGACTGCCGCTTTAAACAAAGTTTTGTTAAAGGCAACGCACAGAATTGAAGTTCACGAAAACCAACGGTATTTGAGAAAAAAACCTGGTTTAAAAAAATGAAACTACAGTTAGTACGAAAACGGCACACTGTTTGACACAGTTAAAAATGCGAGCAAAAAGCATTGCACACACACTCTCGCCGTCACTGTACCGTTTCTGGACATTTGAGCAAACATGCTACAACGCATGTGAATGCTTGGAAGAGATCATGAAAATAATAATATTGTCTGAGCGCGTGGGCAGCCTAAGCAAAATGAAAAAATTTCATTTATTTTTGTTGGTGCAAAACAAAATCGGACAAACTTTGAGATGAATCTGAATCTCCAAAATGAATGTCACTTTGTTCAGTCAGGTTAACATGGTCAGCATCAGTCAGGCCAAAAAACAAGCACACCCTTTTACAGTCTACCTCTTTAACATATCCAACTATAAATAGTTGATTGGTTGGTGATCACGTGATACATGCATTCTGTGCAAACCAAACTCCACCTCCACAGCAATTCATGCACAGAATGTATGCATTAAATCAACCAATCAGCTAGATAGAAATGTTACAGAGCTGAGACTGTACGTGCGTTTCGCACGTTTTAGAAAAAGAAACAGAAGTTTCCTGCGAAAAACGCCACCCAAACGCGAAAAAAACAACGTCACAGTTGCGATAAGCCGCATTGGCAGCAGCTGCGTGCACGTGAGCGAACACGCGAACAACCAAAAACATTGAAACACAGTCCACTAAAACAAGTCGGTATTAATTTTATTTTTAACAACGCAATAGTAAACACACAGCACAAAATGCACATTATATATGACCAGAACTGAATGTGGAACAAATGATCGACAAAATGAGCCATACATGGCGAGAGTTTTGGTCAAAAATTGCTGGGTCAAAGCGCCTCAAAGCAAAGGACTACTTTTATTAAAAAACAGCATTTACGGAACGTATCACCTCTCAAATATCACAACCATCGGATATTATGTATGTATTGACAAAATCATTTGAAATGCCGAAAAAGCAATGTGTTCACCAACCTAACAATAAATAACCCTTGGTCCACCGCTTTACACGTAATTGGTGCTTCAACGTGTCACTCAACCACGCAGTCCAGATCTCATTCCAAGTAAGCTAGTGCAAAACAGCCAGAAACATGAAATCCCTGCCCTGAAAACCCACAAATATTATGAGCCTTTTCAACCCGAACGTACACACACAAACTAATGCTCGTGGTGGATTGAATCAATCGTGATAGTAGGGGAATGCGTCCAACAGATGTCGATACTGTGGGTTCACGTTGAACGGACAGTGCTCGCACGGAAACTCCTTCGTCAGAAACGGGCTGTACCAGAAGTTGACGGCGAGGTTGCGTTTGTCCCGTGGGTCTGGTCGCGACTGCACCTGGTGCCACCAGAACGCAGGCAAGTACAGCGCGTCACCAGCATTCAAGTCGCATTTCAACGGGTGCGTTCCGCCAAACGACGCAAAACGCTGCAACGCTCACAGTGAATGTTGGCAGAACAGTTGCTCTCATCCTTCTCTTTTTGCCATTGCGCGCACTACATTTAGTCCTCTGCAGTGCTACCACAACACGTTAAACTAGCAAATTTCTGAGCTACTGAACTCTAGTGAACTGTATAAAGTATAAACTGCTGAATGGAGCCATACGGTTTCGTTCCACAAGGCAACATCAATCGGTGACATTGTCATCGCGGTGCTCTCACTCAAATGATCACGATGGAAGCGTCCATTCTCGAAGCGAAGATACGCCTCAAGCAGATGTCCCTCACCGAGGTCAGCGTTGTGCCACGGTTCAAACAGCAATAGTTCTTTGCTACCAGACAACTGCAAACAATCAATTGAGCTTTGCGAACAGTGTTTCACGCGCTGCAACCACAGTCCAACTGCCCATCACAGGCAATCAGCGGATTGGCTGGTTTTCAAGCTGGATCTTTGATTAGTACAACCAGCTCGATGCAGCCAAGTAGCGTGCCATGCACAAATTGCATATGTTTTACAGTTTGACACGTTGGCTATCTAACCGACAAAACAAAAAACGAAAAAGGAAGCCTACCTGGCACAATATATTGTCGTACTGATCCATGTGCAGTTTGCCGAGTGTGTTGCCATCGCTGAGCCAAACATTTTGCAGTTCCAATGCAAGCAGTGAATCAATGAACGCCAGCGGGGGCGCGTCGACTTTTAGTTCTGAAAAGCGACTTGTATGCACTGAACAGACAGATGTCATCAACACGCTGATTGGCTGCAATGCTTTCGGCCAACCATCGTGCTCAATTAAAGCGCCGCCAATTACCCAAACTGATTGAGAATATGAGAACCGCGTTGCAGACATGCCTGCACGTTTTTTGGAATGGATCATCAACCAGCAGGGCTCACCATGACTTTCAAGGAGGGAACAGATGTGTGTTTCCGATGACATTCGTTGAAAATGAGATGACGATAGAATTGCAACAGATCTGAAAGCAACACTGGAACGAAGCATGTGAAGCACGTCACGGGCACGCGCATACCTTGCCAAAAGTCATGCATCGACGTGTACTCCAAGTAGGCAGACACGAGCGACGCATTCGCACTGCGGTGTTCCACCAAATCGAGAAACTCGGCCATGCTCATGTCGACGCCGTGCGGTCTCACCACGATCAGATCATCGAAACGCAGCTGCTGTCGCACTTGCGGTGGAATGTCGAAATCGCTGGTGTCCCACCATTCGATCGGCTCCACACCCTCGTACTCACCGATCGGCGGCGTCAACTTGACGTGCACGCGTTCATGGCCGAATCTGAACACGATATTACAAAACTAATTGAACTAACTAATTAAACACAAATTTGCTGCCGTTTGGTAACATTTCAGGCAACCTATTTTGAAAGTATTCAAAATACTTTGTACCATTACTCTACCTATCAATCGACGGACCCACCATTCAAACAAAAACAGCCAATCAGTGACATTTGACACATGAAATCCAACTGATACTGAACAACTGAACAGCAGAGCCGACTTTCTCAAGAGCATCTCATTCGTCCAGCGCGTCCGTGCTGGCCACTGAGCGACTGCATTGCGAAGCACCAGCGGTCGCGACTTTGACAGAAATCGACTGTAGAACTCGGATGCACTGAGACGGACGGAGGCTGCGTCGATGGCGTCGCACGATGGCAGCTGGACAGCATCGGTCGCTTGCTGCACCTGAACAATCAGTGCACAAGTGACGTTCATGACACAGTCGGTCGCAAGCAGCACAACGCAAAAACACATTACACTACTACTACACCGACTGCGCTGAACGATTACGTGAGAACGAGATAGTTGCTTTCACTCACTGAACTTTGCTTGTTATCGATTTTGTGAAAACTAGATGCTCAAGGGCAATAAAGTGGGATATCAACAAAAAACGGTATCCAACAACTTGCGAATGACTGAGATATCTGAGGTTGAAATGGAACCAGCCGCAAATTAAAGTGTGTGTTTGCGTGTGTGTTGTGAGCAGCGACAAGCGCAAAGCAGCGCAGACAGACAAACAACAAAGCACACCAAGTGTTTTGTTGATGAGATGCGATGGATGTTGTTCAGTGGTGCTTGTTCAATTTTGCACACATACCAGCAACAGCAGCAGGCAGAGAAGCTCGCATCTTGCACTGTGTGTCTATTGCAGCTTCGCTCAGCTTAGTATGCACAGCACGTGTGTGTGCGCAGCCTAACACGCAAGTGTGTGTGTGTGCCTGTCTACGTGCGTATTCGCTGTGTCCACTCCGTTCCGTGAACATTCCTCTTCATTTGCATTCCATCGCCAGATTTGTCCGCATCACAATTACGCCTTGAAAGTCAAATGGGGTCAATTTTCAGTAACGACCACTAGCCACTACCACGCAAAGGACGGCACTTCCGTGCAAGGTGACGGTGGGCGACGAAGATGAAACAAAAATGATAGTTTTCACGGAGCACACAACGGACAGCGTTTCACGCAACCGTACCATACAGTTGACCTTTCACAAAATGCACAAAATGGTTTCAAAAATGTCAAACGAATTTCACAGGGTACTTTGGATGTGGCGTATGCGGCGCAACACGATGCCTGTCTTCATCCATTCGCAGCGCACCGAACGCATCATCTAACTACAGGGTGGTGCAGAAACGCTGATACGCTTGCACTTAATGACGGACGAAGTGGTACAATTTTGGTGGAAATAGCTGAGTAGCAACTGTAACTTTCATCCGACAACAGTGGAACGTAATAATATCGATACTTCTGTGATACCCTGTGATATCGTGCGTTATTATTTTTCAGTGCAGACTGCAGACCCAAAAGCAACCAAGCGCACACACCACAGAGCACACACACACACACGAATGAACAGCGCTGTTTTGCAATAAGCATTCGCTGCATACAAGCAGCTCGAATGCTTTGCGTGTTGTTGTTGTTTTTATCAAGCCGCCCACGTTGTAAACAGTTCAAAACTGAATGGCAGCAGCATTTTCGTTCGATCTCACACCATATGATGGCTAATTTCTTTCCAGCCTGTATATTGAACTTCATACAACAACCAAAAAACCTAAACGCACAACAATGTGATTCCCTAGAGGATTATTACTTGAAGCGAGCACTGCGGCAGCCTCATCTGCTGACTGTCGCTCGCGCACGCCCCGTGTGCATCAGCCGTCGTCAGCGCTCGTCCGTTCGCAGCATGCCACCGACTGAACGGCACCGCGTGTTCGCGCATTTGCTCTGCCACCTTGAACAGTCCCTCTAGAATCTGTCGACGGCGTTTGCCCGCTGACGACAGTGCACCACTGGCAGTGGCGAATGTGTCGCAGTGGGCGTTGATGAAAGCAAGCACGTGATCAGTGGTCGCTGCACGCACTGATGCTGCGTCGTAAACGTGCACCTGCAAGAAACAACAGAATTCGCTCCTGTGACCGATGTAGGGTGGCTCGGGAAATATAAGACCGGTTCCCCCCCCAAACACTTTTTTTCTGTTTTTTTCCTTGCAAAAATAAAGAGCTTTTTTACCTTGAAAATTTCCGGAAATTTTGGTAGTTTGATTATGATATCAAAATATCTAATATTTTGCGAAAGCCAAAAAATAAATCGTGTCAAAGTCAAATTAAACTTGGTTTACTTAAAATTTCAACACGAATTTCAACTGCATTTCTGATTGGTTTCGAAGGTCAAGTTATGAAAACTGCTTGAGAAAATTGAGAAATAAAACGGTTTCTAAACAGAAAAGCGTTTTTTCTGGCAATATAAAAAACCGTTTTTATCATCCCTAGTCCGATGACAGAAAAGGTTCAAATACGGCACTGTTGAGCATGACATGAGCACGCATTCTCCCTGACAACACATGTGGCGCGCGCGGCATGTTACCGAACCAAGGAATCACCAAACGCAAGAAATCAACCTGACCTTGACAATGGTGCGTGCGAGCGGCAGATGCAACAGACAAGCGCGATCTGGTGCGCGGTAAGGCGCCACGAGCACGGCGTCAACGGACGGCACAAAGTCAATGGGACGCTGCTCGTTGTGCAGTCGCAAACGCACTGGCCCACTGGTGAACTCCGTTGGCACGGCAGTGTGCACTGCAACACCTGAAACGGGCATCTTGCGAACACGACTGCTTGCGGACGGACAATACGGTTGTTGACAAACGGTTGGCGCACTCAACAATCGAGTCAACTCAGTACTGTGCCAAACGCTTACCATGCATCTGCAGAGGTTGTAGCAGTTCGTACAGCGCTCGCTCCACTGAAACCTGCGACGCATTCGTAGCACTGGTGTTCTTGAATAGTAAAACCACGCACGACCTACTGGTCAACGTCAATAGCTCGTTTGAGTCAATAACGCTGATGGCATCACTTTGGTGTTGTTCGGCAGTTGTTTGCGAGCAGCAAAGTTCCAATGAAGTGAGCAGGAGAGCGAGCAGATGCAGCAAGTTGCACTTATGAGCGTTCATGGTTGCTTTGGCGTCTGCACGCCGCGCGCCCGCGCACACGCCCGTGATCGTGAGACAAAACTGCAAGTTCAAAACAGATCTCGCTAGGTACACCAAGCGTAGCGTGAACGATACAAGCACAAACAGAAGTGCGCGGTCGGATGAACCAAATGTTTTGCAAAAAATAAAAACATTCTCAAAGAACCTCAAATGTTTTATTCAGTGAAATCAAATCACAAGCAACATTGACGAAAGAAACAGAACAAAAGTAGACTTGACATGATGAGAACAGCTTATCGAAATTCAACCACCCACGCTGAGAATTGTATCATTTTTCTTTCACATAAAACGCAACTGCAACCAAGACCAGTGAAACAATAAATGAAACGGGACTGCCAAAATCAACAACAGTTGTAAAATTTTCAAGTGGCTGTGTAAATTACCACAAAAGTAATCCAAAAACTAAACCAGCCACTACGACAACATATAACTAAGCAATGTGAACACGCGGTACGCTGCAAAGCGTCATTCAGTCGATTGTGGATCAGCAGCCTGGCTGGTTTCAGCGTGATCGTGTTCGATCGCGTTCACCCGCCGTTGGTCACCGGTCTCGATCGTTGTCGCACCATCGCCTGTGTGCCGCTGACAGTGTTCTGGCACACTTTGCTCCTGTTGCACCACCACAACCTCCACCTTCTGCTGATCTGCCATTCGTGGCGGACAGTCGAACGACCAGACGTGCGCCACCGGTTGAACGTGCGTCTGTTGTTGTGTGCCTGCACCAGAGTCACCACCGGCACTCACCGTCGAGTCACCGCTGCACGACCACTGCTGCGATGTTTGTGGCTGATTCTGCTGCAATTGCTGCGTGTCATCAGCAGACGCGCACTGCACAACGTTCGTCGACTGCTGTTCATGTTCACGGTTGTGCATTGAGTAATCGATGGGCGGCGTGCCTCTGGCCGTGTCCGTATGCGTCACCGTATGCTCTGTTTCCGAGCTTGTTGCCTGCTGCATAACTTTGTCAGCGGTTGCAGCCTGCAGAACAGCATTGTCATCAACTGTTGGCGCCTGCATCACCACCACCGACGTGTGTTGCACTTCGTCAACAGTTTGCTGCGTTTGGAACGGCTGATGATCAGTGGTGCACAAGTTCTCGGGCATCGTCTGCACCGGTTGCACGTGCGTTGTTGCTGCTGACGGGCTCGATCGCGGCTGCGAGTCAAACGTCCACTGCACTGCTGTTGTCGCCCGCTCACTGGCACCTTTGTCGGTCGGCGCTGTTTCAGTGCTGGCTGTGTGGTTGTTGGCGACTGGCGTAATTGTCTCTGCGCTGGTTTGCGACGACGACGACGACAAGCCGGTGCCGGTGTCAACGAGCGTGCGTGTGCTCGTGTGCGGCGTCCGTTTGCTCGCGAGCGGCCGTCCATCGAACGCCCATAGCATGCGCTGTGCAGCGTCCACCTCGACCGAGTCACACGCGAACGCACCGCCGCCGGCAGCAGCAGCAGCGACGGTGCATGTCGCCACGTCAGAGGCGCCCGCCTGCACGGTGCTCGTTGCCACGTCGCTCACAGCGTCCATCGTCGTTGAACGCGGCGTCGCGTCGAACGTCCATACGGCCGCGTTTGGCGACTGCGTGCTCGCGCGGCACGTTGCTGCTGCTGAAGCGAACGGAAGCTCTGAACCGGACTCGCCCGTTTTCGCGCCCTTTTCAGCCAGCCACGCGGACTCGTGCCGCGAGAGCATGTCCTCCACCGAGGTGAACGCGCTCGATTTCGACGGTGCTTGTTTTGTGCTGTTCACGTCCATCAGGAACACCTCCATGCCGGGCACCATTGCCACCGGCGACTTGTCGGACGACACTGCCGGTGCACCGGCGAACGGCACGTTGCTGTTGTCGGCTGGATGCTCCACGTCGTCGCTCACGGTCACCGCCACTGACGTGCACGACGTCGATGACCCTGCTGATGCGTGCTGCGTCGACGCCGCTGACTTCACGCCACTGCCTATCAGGCTCGCTGCAATTGGCCGTTGTTCTAGTTTACATTAACATTGGGTGTTTTTATCAGATATCAAACATGTTTTTATTTTGGCCGGTTTTTGCGCATGTCTTTTTAAACAGTTTCAGGCTCAGGAACATTTGCTTTTTGATTTCATTCCACTACAGCCTGCTGAATGTGACCATTCCGAAAATTCAATCGTTTTCATGGCTAAATGAAAACGAAACGAGAGAACGCACGCTTCTTGGGAAACTTCGGTCCAGTGGTGCTGGTTGGCAACAGCACTGGCATGGTCGCTGTTGACGCCGATGCCGGCACGAACGCCACCGTGGGGATGCTGTTCTTGAGCAGTGTCGGCGGGGGCACGTTCGTGTTTGGCATGCACGTGACGACAGCTGACGCCACTGGCATGCTTGGTGGCGGCACTGACGTCATGAATGGCACACCACTCGACGACACTATGGGGCCTGCGGTCGACTGAAATCAAACGCAGTGCTTCTGCGTTTAGCTACACACTTGCGAGAGTGACTCGACTGCGTTTCACACCGGTGATTGAAGGCGAAGCCGGAGCACGAACGACATAGTTAGTCGCGTTATGAATAATGCCGGTTCAAAATACACGCTACGGTTTTGCGTCGTCTAAAATTCAGTCAAAAATGCTAAAGCCCGTCGGAAACGCAGTTTTACAGAAAGCAAGCAACAAGTGACACGATCAGCTCGAACTGCAAACGCAGCAGCTGCCAGACTAGAATGCTGTTGGAATGGCATGCACAAGCAGACAAGGCCCACGCGTGTCACTCACAACGACAGCGATGGCAGCTGACGTGATGGCAGGCAGCGGTGGCGGCGGTGTGGCAACGAGACTCGGCGGGGGCACAGCGAACGGCACTGCCGATGGCCCACCGGTGCGCGCGCCTGCTCGTGGCGGGCCAAGTGGCGCCGCACGTGGCGCTGCTGGTGAGCCGCTGCCGGTCGTGGACGGCCACATGGGGCCGCTGGGCGGACGTGGCGGTCTGACCATGATGGCGGGTTTGCAATTGAATTGAAACAAGCACAACTGTTACAACTGTTACATCGACACAAAACAAAAAAAACGTTATCTGGAAAGTGTTCGGGTGCTGCACCCCATCTCGCAATCAACCAATTGACTACAAAAAGACCACAGTTGCAATGAACACTAGCGCTCTTGCGACGAATGACGATGTGAATGTGGTGAAGCGAACCGTGTCAAGTCGATGGCAGTGGCGCCGGGCGGTGGCACAATGAGCGAGCGCACATGGTTGAGCACTGCGTTGAACGTCGGTTGCTGCGGTGATGCCTCCGTCGTCGCACCAATGCCTGCCTTCGGTGGACTTGGTGACTCTGCAACGAAAACAGACAAGGATAAACTTTGAAAGAATGCAAACGCAAATAACAGCAACACTCAATGTAGCAATGTGTACACAAACAATGAAGCGAACCAGTCAACAGTCGTGCCATGTCTTCATACTCGTTGCTTTCACGATCCGCCTCGCGCACCGGCCGCAGCCAAAGTGACCAATCGAAGTTGGCGGGCAGACCTTCGGGGCCTGCAGCGGCGACCGCTGCGTTCGCGTCCCTCGTCTCCGACGTCGTCCCTTCCGGTCCGTAGCCAATGTGCGATGTGAAGCGCCTGCGAGCACAAACAGAATGCAGCGCATCGTGAAGCGAGAAACGCGCAACGGCACAACACGAAAAGAATACTTCATTCTTCTGGACTCTGGTGGTCTGCGACACAATATGCTTTCGAAAGTAGACAGAAAATTGGTTTCCTGCTTATCAAATGTGCATGATGGTGGTGATTCAAAACTGTTAAGTGATTTCTGTTGCATCATTAGCGAGTGCGATCGCTTCAACGATTTTGAATTGCGCGTCAAACATGAAGTTGATTTCCAATTTATGCGTGCCACTGAGCTGCAGCACTGAAAGAACGTGCTAGCACAGTGAGCGCGAGACACCAACATGTCCTGCATGCCAGCAGTGGCAGCGGCGTTGTCTTTCAGCTGCCACACATCGACCTCGGCGTTCGTGTTGTTGCTCTGTGGTGCATCATCGTTCACTTGCGCCAGCGGTCGTTTGTCCAACGACAGGATCATCTTCGCGTGCTGCTCGGTCATCTGTTTCGCCTGCAGCGCTCGGTTTTCTTCATCGATCTGTTTCACAGCAGCCTGCTCTTCGGCCAGCTCCACTTGCAGCTTCCTGAAATCCGCTCTTTCTAATCGTCATTTTCAAATTATTCTCGCGTTTCTAGGTTATGCAAGACTGTAATGCGAATCAACGCGTTTGCAGACGTAGCAAGGGAATTCGTTGCTATTTGCAACTCAAAATTGAATTGCCTTTGCCAAGCCAACTCAGTGTTACCCTGACATATCTTATGGCCCAGGAGAATCACTTACAAATTGATTACAATTTTGAATTGAACTGATTTCTTATCTACGCAAATTGTGAGTCTCAAAATAAAGCCACTGGGTAAAAAGGTACAGTGTGGCAACGTCGGAGCAGACCCGATGTCAGTGTCGTGTTTGTTCAGTGTTTTCAGGAGGGCAGCCTCGCGATCGCGCAGTTGCACCACAATTTCCAGCAGCTTCTCGCGTTGCACATTCTCCAGATCGTACCACTCCAGCGTCAGTCCGGCCAGTTTATCATCCACGTCAACAGGCGGCGGCGCCGGAGGCAGTTTCAGTTTCATTGCGCCGTCGGTTGCGTCTGGGCACTCCGGTTCTGCTCGAGACGCTTTCACCGACTCGTGTCTACACAGAATTAGATGCGGGGGCATTCATTACTGTGTTCTGGAAAATAAATATGGATGCAGAATGCAGCATTCGTGTGTCTGGTGTTTTGTTTCTCACAGAAAAATGTTTTTGACCACTAAACCATTGAGAAAAATTTTTGTGACCACGAAGCCGTTGAACAACTGTTAAAATGACTACGTTATTCGACTGAAATCGCAGATGCAAGAATTACCCAACCGACGAATACCATCGCTCCGCTTGAACGACACAGATTTCTTGTTGCGTAAAACGGTCAGTGTCTCTGGATGTCAGTGCCAACCTGTCGTGTAGTTCGTCATCATCTGGCGGTGGCACTGGCGGCCTCATTCGGTACTGCTGCTCTCTCGGAGGCGCACGATGCCGATGATGGTGGTGTTCGTCAAACCTGCCAGCGGCCGAGTCACCGCGGGGCCGCCATTTCGAGCCGGGCAACATCGGCGGCATCGGTGGACGACGCAAGAAACTCTCATCCTAAAATGTCATCTTGTCTGATGGGTGTGGGCATGCCAATTGCCAATTGCCAGTTCTGTGAGTACCAAGTGAACGAGTATAACAAAATACAATTCTTGCGGTGCTGAAGCGAATGTACAACAGTAGAAAAACATTGCAGAGCAAAGCAGGCCGAGTGCGATGCAAGTGCCGTGCAAGCACAAGCCTTACTGGGTCTTACTCACCACGTGCGAGCGTTGCGGCCGTGCAATCACGGGCATTCGCCGACTGTCATAACCGCCAGACATGCGCTGCTCGCTGGCTGACTCGTGCAGATCGCCAAAACCATCGTCCTCTGGGGGCGCATGATCAAAGTCGTGGTAACGCTTCTGGCGTTTTGTCTGGTGATACTGCTGCGGTGTTGCGCCCTGTTCACGGCGAATCCAACAAGTGATGAACATGAACAACAACACAAAATTTCACTTTCTTAAACCAGCTGACCAGAAACAAAACACCACCAACCTGGCGTGGCTCATTCTCGACCAACTCGTCGTCATCGTCTTCAATTTCTCCGTCCGACGGTTCGTCCGATTTGTGTTTCACAGTCGGTTGCGCAAACACGTTCACCTTTGATGCGCTCGCCGCAGCACCGCCGCCGCCGCCAAACTTCAATGACTTCAAGCGTTCAAGCACCGTCATTTTCTTATCCGGCTGATGAGTCGGTGGTGGTGGGCTTGTTGTAGTAGTGTTTTGTGGTGTCGTCGTTGTTGTTGCCGAACTGGCCACCCTCGTTTGCAACATCGACGATGACGGTAGCTGCGTAGTGGTGGCACTCGTCGGCTGCATACCGAATGAGGCGCGAAAACTGCGCAGTTTCTCTGTTTCTACAACGACATCACCAACACCTCTTTCCTGCAGAGTTTTGTCCGCGCTTTGCACAGCCTTAACTTCGGTTTCATCACCAGAAGACGACAGTGCTCCCTCCTCATCGCTGCTACTTTCTGCCGCCACCGCTGATTGCTCAACCGACGATTTCACAGGCATTTTTTTAATTCCATCCAACCAGAAAGAATGATTGTTTGTTTTTCTTTGTTGGTGCTGTCTGTGCTATTTTAGAAATACGGATCTAAATTGTTACACCGACAGTTCTTAGGTTTCGAAGAATCATAGTTGTTCCAGATCTAGAGCCGGGCCCAGTACCGAAGACGAGGGGGGGGGTGGGGGGTACACCTAGGGTTGTTAAAAAAATCGCCATTTTTGGGGTCCCATGACACTCTTCTCTTCATTGTAATTTCAAAGATTTTGCAGCAAAATTTAGCGTTTTTCCTTTGAAATTTAAGCGAAAAAATCTCATGGGTGGGGTGGGGGTGTGCACCTAGGGTTGTTAAAAAAAACAAAAATCGTCATTTTTGTTTTAAAAAAAAAAAAAATTTTTTTTAAAAAAAAATTTCAAAAATCAAAGTTGTGCTAAATCAATCAGGGAGTCCGAAGAACCACATATGATATGCAAGCGCCTCCCGAATGACTCCCATATGACGGAACTTTGCAGATTTTGTTTTGGTGACCTCAATTACCCCTTTTCCAAACCGTCACCATGCCTCTTCTTGTGTATTGACCTCCAAAACGTCACTAATTGTCCCCAGCTAAACTAATGCTAAAGTGAAGACAAACATACCGCCTTGAAATTCGATCAATTCTTCTGATGGTGTTGCGACGACACGACACGAAGCAGCAAGCAACCAGACAACGTAGCGCTTGCAACAGTACCGTGGGCGGGGGGGGGTGGGGGGGGTACACCCCCCAGAGCACCCGAGACCGTCGGGTGGGGGGGGGGTGGGGGCCGGGGGGGCACCGTGCCACCCCCCCCCCCCTAAAACCGGGCACCCCCCCCCCCATCGTACCCCCCCTCGAAAATTTGGCCGACCCCCCCCACCCCCCCATGAAATTTTGTCTGGCGGACACCCCCCCCCCAAATTTTCTGCACACCCTAAAATTTTTTTCGAAAATCATGATTTTTTGTCTATAAAGTCCATAATATAAGCTGAATATATGATAACTTGACCATCTTCATTGTAATTTCAACGATTTTGCAGCAAAATTTAGCGTTTTTCCTTCAAAATTTAAGCGAAAATTATCATGGGGGGGTGGGGGGGGGGTGGGGGTGGACCCCCCCACAGAAAATTTTGAAAAAATGCACCCCCCCATGGGACCCGTAATGCATCATTATTAAAACAGCTGCATCTGCAGTTCCGGTGCTCCTCCTCCATAACACAGGAAAGAAAAAAATGCAAAAACCTACAACGACTCATTACAAGCAACCTCAGATCAAAAATCGAAAAAATCACTTTTAAGAATGTATACAAATCCATGGGACCCCCCCTGGGGGGGGGTCCCACGTTACCATAGGTTGGACCCCCCCCCTCACTTTTTGGTCGGCACCCCCCCACGGTACCATACCCCCCCTCGAAAATTTTTTTGGGCCCACGGTACTGGCTTGCAAACGGAGCAGCGAGCACAATCGGACGCTCTGCGAGGCGAATCGTCACCTTATCTGCATCGGAAATGGTAGGCCAAGCTTTGGGACGCTCAAAAACTTCATCGCAGATGTTGTCGTAGCCTAAAATCAGTCGGTAAAACGGCCCAAAATCGACTGCTAAAGGTTTTACGAGGTATAATCGAAGAAAATTTTTGTTGAACTTTCGAAAAATTTTGCCAAAATTGAGGTTTTCAGAGCATATTAGAGGAAAATTTTTCGAATTTTTTTTTTTTTAAATCGGCATTTTTGTTTTTTTTTAACGTGAAGCTTCATAAGTCACGGAATGGGAATGAGAGAATGTGAAATCCTAATCCAGTAACACAAAACTCAGCCTACTTGCACCAATTCACGCAGGCGTAAGTTCAATTGCGGCTCTCTAATTGCGACCTGAAGAATTGCAGCCCGCTATATGCGGCCCGTTCAATTGCGGCCCGGAGAATTCGGGCTCGGACAATTCCGGCCCGGCAATGTTTCACGAGCAATAGCAAACCAACTGTACCATTTTTTGTGATCTTTGATGAATCCAAAATGACCGCAATCAAACAAATCACGGCAAAACATTTTTTTCAAAAACTCACGTTTCCGAAGAACCTTTATTTAAAAGGCTTGGCTTAGGAGACCTACAGCAACTTTGCTTAGTTTTGGGATTAGATTTGGCTGAAGTTTATTTTCATTTTTGCAATCATTTTTATATCTGCGATTGCGTTAATTGATTGGGGGTGGAATGCAAAAAAATTCAATCCTCCCAACTCCCAGCAGTTTATTTGTCGTTCTGGAGAAAATTCGCCGGGCCGCAATCGTTCGGACCGGAAATATTCGGGCGGGAATCGTCCGGACCAAAAATATTAAGGCCGGAATTGAACGGGTCGCAATTCTTCGGGCCAAAGGTCGCAATAATACAAAGCAAAACAGCCAAAAAAGAAGAAACCAGTAAAGAGCGTGAAGTTTACTTTAATTAACGCCCTATATATTTTGTGACTTATGTAGGCCAACCTTTTTTTAATCACTTTAAAAAAAAAAATTTCATTTTTGTTTAACAACCCTATGTGCACCCCCCAGAAATTTTTCTACAATAGTGCACCCCCCCCCCATGGCCCACGCCTGGGGTGGGGGGTGTCACTGTGCCATGACTGAGACGGTTGCCCTTCTTTTCTAAAAAACCGACACACTCGTTGTCGGACATTGTTTAAACGAACCTAATTCTAATCCTAATCCTAAAGCATAATCCTAAGCCTGACATGATCCTAACCTAATCCTAACCTAAGCCAAGCCGGTACTCCTTCAAAATACGGGTCCGCTCAAATTTCATCGCAGCGTGCTGATTGATGGCTCAAATGAAAGCCCTCGTTCTGCTGAGTAATCCTGTGTATGGGTTTTTTGAAATTCAAAAATTTGAAGAAGTTATTTGAATTTGAAATTTTAGATAGAGTGGGTCTGTGGTGAGCTTGTCAAGTGCACTGAATGTTGTATTTATGTGCTTGATGGATATTTATGATGGATACCGTTCACATGATTGCGTGAAACAGTCATACGTCTGAAATTGGTGCCCACGGGTTACGGTAGCGGCAGTTTTGGGTCTTGACACGAAGTTGCAGAAAACCACTTTGTTTCTTGGGAATAACGCTTGAAACCTTTTAGAAACATGCAGCATTATAACAGAATGTCAAAAACCGGATTTCAAGGATTACGGTAACTCTGCAGTAGGTCTCGACACGATTGCTTAAAAACGTCCTTTTATTGCTAAGAAAAGCTACAAGAATGATGGATACCGTTCACATGATTGGTGGGTTGACAGAAAACTTTGACATCGCAGTCGTGAAAATGAGAAAGTATGCCAATGAAACCCGGTAACGAATGCGCAAGTGACTCGAAGGGTCGCGAACAAATGTCTTCTCAAGCAAAAATGTTGTGTAACATTAGCTGCGTTTGTACATGTAGTAAAAGTAGCGATGTCGCCCTGAGAGTAGCCATACAGCACATGCCAATTTCGTAGCCGCCGTTTGCTGAACGTCGCTGAATGGGACAGCCGAGTGTTTTCTGAGTTCCGTTGCATGTTTCTAAAAGGTTTCAACTGTTATTCACAAGAAACAAAGTGGTTTTCAGCAACTTCGTGTCAAGACCCAAAACTACCGCTGCCGTAACCCGTGGGACCAAACTTCCGACATATGACTGTTACATGCATTCATGTGAACGGCATCCATCATTCTAGTAGCTTATCTTGGCAATAAAAGGACGTTTTTAAGCAATCGTGTCGAGACCTACTGCAAAGTTACCGTAATCCTTGAAATCCGGTTTTTGACATTCTGTTATAATGCTGCATGTTTCTAAAAGGTTTCAAGTGTTATTCCCAAGAAACAAAGTGGTTTTCTGCAACTTCGCGTCAAGACCCAAAACTGCCGCTACCGTAACACGTGGGCACCAATTTCAGACGTATGACTGTTTCATGCAATCATGTGAACGGTATCCATCATAAATATCCATCAAGCACATAAATACAACATTCAGTGCACTTGACAAGCTCACCACAGACCCACTCTATCTAAAATTTCAAATTCAAATAACTTCTTCAAATTTTTGAATTTCAAAAAACCCATACACAGGATTACTCAGCAGAACGAGGGCTTTCATTTGAGCCATCAATCAGCGCGCTGCGATGAAATTTGAGCGGACCCGTATTTTGAAGGAGTACCGCCAAGCCTTTTCAGAAAGGAAGATGTCAGAACAGTTGCGTTTTTAACAAGTTTTTGTTGAGGCCGGAGCGCGTGCACGCGCGCTAGTGGACCATGAGCATGAGCATGCCGATGCCGCGTGCGCGTGCGTTTTAAAAAAGAAGCGCCAGGGACTGAGACTGACACCCCCCACTGAAAAATTTTCGGCACCCCCCACGTGACGACACCCCCCCCCTCGAAAATTTGCTTTCGCCTTCGGTGGTACTGGCCGGGCCGACGGGTGAGGGGGGGGGGTTAGGGAAAAAATCCGGGTTTTTTTTTTAATTAAATTTTTTTTTACAAGTTAGGTTCGTTCCGCAAAGCTTCATTATGATATGCACCTGCGGCCTGCCCCGCATCCGCATTGCTCATTGCTCATGATCCACTGGCGCGCGTGCACACGCTCCGCCCTCAACAAAAACTCGTTCAAAACGCAGTTATTTTTATTCTTGCTTCTTAAAAAGGCTTGGCTTAGGTTAGGATTAGGTTAGGAACAGGTTTTGCTCAAGATTAGGCTTCGGTTTGGTTTTTAGGTTTAGGTCCGTTTTAGGAATGTCCGAGAACATTCAATTGTGGAGCGTGAGTTAACTGGAGCGTAATATCATAAAACGTGCCAACCGGTTCGTTCGAATCGAAGATTTGTATACATACTTAAAACTGATTTTTTTGATTTCTGATCAGAGGTTGCTTGCAATGAGTCGTTGTAGGTTCCTAATCCTAAACCTAATCCTAATCCTAAGCCAAGCCTTTTTGATACGGTGAAAATGATCAATTTAGTTTTTGCATTTTTTTCTGGGCATTGATAAAACTACAGACCCGCACCCGACCCGACCCGATAAAAATTGTGTGATAAAACTACAGACCCGATGTCGGGTCTGGTCTAGACCAGAAAAGCGTTGATAAAACTACAGACCCGATGTTTTTGAAAAAATGCTCAAAATTTGAAAAAAATCAAAAAAAATAAAATTGGCCTAAAATCGGTCTAAATAAACCTTATTGGCTGGAAACAGGTTGCAAATATAAAAAATGTTTTTGCTTGGCGGGAATTCAAAGATTGAATCAAAACGTGTCTGGTCACGGTCAGTTTTGTTTGCTTCACGCGGCTGATGTTACAAGTTCCAAATATGAGGGTTTGGCTCTGCGAGTAACAAAACATACACGGCAGTTCTGGGCTCTTATTGGCTGCCCATGTTATCGATTTCCCAACGTGCATGAGCGTCGAATATCGAATCAGGCAGGATTTCACGCGTTCATTATTGTTGCTGCATGCGGCTGATGTTACACGTTTCGTATATGACAGAGTGTGGCTATGCGAGCAACAACTCTATCATATACGAAACGTGCAACATCAGCCGCGTGCAGTAACAGTAGTGAAAGCGTAAAATCCAGGAAATCCTAAATCCTGAGTCGACGCTCATGCACGTTGGGAAATCGATAACATGAGCAGCCAATACGAGCCCAGAACTGCCGTGTATGTTTTGTTACTCGCAGAGCCAAACCCTCATATATGGAACCTGTAACATCAGCTGCGTGAAGCAAACAAAACTGACTGTGACCAGACCAGTAGCGAAAGTGCGGGGGGGGGGTGGGGGGGTCCCCCCCCCCGCAGCCGAAAATCCTGCCCGTGCACGGGCAGATACCCGTGTACCCCCCCTCCCCCCTTTACCTCGACACGGGTACTAGACTCCCCCCACCCCCCTCCGCGAGAAAACACGGGATCGCACCCCCCCCCTCACGGCGGTCAATCTCATCTCAATTTTTTCCAAAAATACCGTAATTTTTGCATTTTTCTTGACGTTTGTGTCTGTCCCTGCATAGATTTTGTTGTTTCTGACCAAACAAGCAGCTTGTTTGCACAAAATATTCTGTATTTTACAAGAATTTCTGTGTTTTTCTAAGGCAAAAATTTGGTATTACCCGTGCGATCCCGTGCACCCCCCCCCTCACGAAATTTTTCTGCCAGTGCACCCCCCCCCTCAGGAAAATTTGCTGCCCGTGCACCCCCCCTCACCGAGAAGGCACCTGACCCCCCCTCTAAAATTAGGCAAACACTTCCCCCCCTCACCCGAGGTCCCGCTTTCGCTACTGGACCAGACCAGACACGTTTTGATTCAATATTTGAATTTCCCGCCAAACAAAAACATTTTTTATATTTGCAACCTGTTCCCAGCCAACTACGTTTATTTTGGCCGATTTTGGGCCAATTTTATTTTTTTTGATTTTTTCAAATTTTGGAGCACTTTTTCAACGTGAAGCTTCATAAG
>JASANC010000692.1:0-12493 GCA_030248135.1 Theristus sp. LFF4_11 | reverse complement strand
GATCGATATGAAATCAAACAATGACGAGAAAATTTTGGCGCCCTTTTTGCTTCAAATGCCAGAAAAAGACTTCAGATTGCAACCCTGATCACCAATCACCATCGATTTGTTCGGTGTCGTGTACTGATTGAAACGCTCTTCTGAGCTCTTCCTAGCACTCGAAAAAGAAGAAAACGAAAAGACTTTATTTGAAATAACAACAGACTCATTGCAACAGATTGATTTTATAAAACAAAAGAGACTTCTCTGAAGTCACTGAATAAAAACCTTCAAATTTTCACCAACTTTACAAAAAAGGCGGTGGTGACGCAGCCGCAAGTCAGTTACTGGAGGCCCCTATTGCCACCATCCAGCGGATATCAGCCAAGGTTTGAGGGTAAATAACGTCGACCGCGCCAACCAAAGAGCTATGGGAGCTATGAATCGCCAAATCGGTTTTCCTGTTCTTGCGAATAAAAAGGTCCAATAAAAAGGGCGGTGGCGACGCAGCCACAACGACGCGGCCTGCTTCATCCGCGCCAACCACACACCCAGCGAAACACGGGGGACGCACAGGTTTTTACACCTGCTCCGGCAACCCCGAAGCCGGACTCGGCCACGACCCCCGGGTTTAGCCGGCGGCCTGGCTTCGCTGCCCCCGGAGGAGCTGTGAATCGCCAAATCAGCAACTCGCCAGATCGTTTTTATAATACCGTATTACCCCCATTAAACCCCCCCCACCATTAATCCCCCCCCCACCAATAAACCCCCACCCCCCCCGACCAGTTTCCGAATAATCCCCCCCCCCCACAAATAATCCCCCATGGGGGATTATTGGAGACCTGTTTGAAACACATACCCAGCGAATTCAGTGGCTGGTTGCAGTGAAAATGATGAAATTGTGCTACCAAAGGCCCCAAATAGGTGAGTTAATAGTAATTTCATCACAAAAGGCTGTTATAAAAGGAAATTTCTATGTAGAGTAGAAGTTTCTGCGACTTTCTTGCCTGCCATGCAAGGTATTTTTGCCATTTTTCAACAAACCCCCACCCCTAGAATTTTTTGTAAAATAAACCCCCCCCCACCAATAATCCCCCCCCCCACCAATAAACCCCCACCCCTAAAAGTCGCTGACGTATTAATCCCCCATGGGGGTTTATTGGGGGTAATACGGTAGTTGACTAGGTGTGAAACACGAGCCTTATCGTTCGGTGGTCAGCACCAATCGATAAGTTGCCCCTTCGTATGTTTCACTGTGTGCCGATTTTTGCATGCCCATCGTGTACAGTGACAAGAAGCACACACATTTTTAGCAGTTCTCTGCATCACAAAGCAAAAATATCAACGTGCGCTGTCCTTTTCTGTTTGGAAACGTTGGTCAGTTATTCAACGTAGGCAAGGGTCTATTCAACGTGGGCTCCCATGGGCAGCGAGTTTCACTCCCAACTCTAAATAATGGTAATGGTATCGTGAACACCCACTGGGAAAAAATAGTCGCATGCGCGATAACGGATCGTTTTTTTGTGTTTATCTCTGTCATTCATGTGCAGGTGACTGAATTTCTCTGAAATTTTGCACAAATCTAAGTTGAATTTTCCTGAACAACTGTCTACAATTTCACGTGCATTTTTGAGACTGTGCGGTCTGGCGACTTGTCGAACTGACGAGCCCGGGGTCGCCGCGGTCTTCGCTTACCGGGCGAAACCGCAAAACCAGTGTCCAGCCCTCGCGGTGTCAGTCCGCAGCCCACAAAGCAAAAACTGACGTATAACCTACCCACTACTTCTTAATTGTTCCTCTTCAGAAAATAACCAAAATTTAACTGTGTTCAAAAACTCCTGTTTGCTGCAGCTAAGTCGGCAACCCCTGTCGACCCTGTCGGCAAGGAGGCACGAGGCTAAAGTTGGCTATTACAATTGCTTTGCCAAACCAAAAAGGTTTGGGTTTTGATTAATTCAAATACACACCGGTCAATTTGCAAGTTACCAATTAAAAATATAATAGCGAAAACAGAGCCATGGCATGGTCGTGGCATGCAAAGCAACCTCGTCCTCGAAAGCGACTAGCACAGCGCTCGTATAAAACGTTTACCTTCTCAGCTACCGTATTACCCCCAATAAACCCCCATGGGGGATTAATACGTCAGCGACTTTTAGGGGTGGGGGTTTATTGGTGGGGGGGGATTATTGGTGGGGGGGGGGGGGGTTTATTTACAAAAAAATTCTAGGGGTGGGGGTTTGTTGAAAAATGGCAAAAATACCTTGCATGGCAGGCAAGAAAGTCGTAGAAACTTCTACTCTACATAGAAATTTCCTTTTATAACAGCCTTTTGTAATGAAATTACTATTAACTCACTCATTTGGGGCCTTTGGTAGCACAATTTCATCATTTTCACTGCAACCAGCCACTGATATCGCTGGGTATGTGTTTCAAACAGGTTTCCAATTAACCCCCATGGGGGATTATTTTTGGGGGGGGATTATTTGGAAACTGGTCGGGGGGTGGGGGTTTATTGGTGGGGGGGGATTAATGGTGGGGGGGTTTAATGGGGGTAATACGGTATCTCCATACACTGAGTTTCGATGGGTAGGTCAAAATAGGGCAAGGTAGGTCATTCCATGGCAGCGACAAAAGTTGCCATAGAATGACCGGGGGGTCAAAATATGGTAACACCGTTTGCCATATTTTGACCCCCGGTCAAAATATGGCGGGGGTCAAATTATGGCATGACACCGGCGGTCTTACAGACTTTGCTGCCCCCGAGGAGCTGTGAATCGCAGGAATCAGCAACTTGCTAGATCATTTTTTAATAGTTAACCAGCCGTGAAACACGAGCCGTCATGGTCTGCGTGTGGCCAGAAGACAATCGATGGTGTCACTTTTGTAGCTGCTGCATTGTTTCATTGTGTACACGTGTTTGCAAGCATGTGCAGTGTGTTTCCAACGCCAGACGAATGCTATTGAACGTTATGCACCCGTAAGCAGCGTGTTTCACGCGTCAGTTAACACGGCTGTTAAGTGATTGAGTGAAAGGACGAGAAGTTGATGTAGATTTTCGGTTACTTCTTCTGCTTGCTTCATTATTTGTTTTTTAATAAAAGCTAAACTCTAAAACACGTTACAGTCGTGTGAATCTTGTTTAACGTGTGGCCCCTGTTCTGTTACCGACTCTGATTGGGTTTCAGCATTTTGAAATTGAATGCAAAACAAAGCATGCATGTATCGAAAGTTTGAGCATCGTTAATGAACCGAATATTTGGTGAACCGGCATATTTACATGCATTAAGAAGGATCGCATAATTTAAATGGAAATTTATACGGCCATTATGGTTTAATTTACATTTGTACAATATGATATTCAATAATTTACACACCATTGTACTGTTGAACAGCATTCTGGTTATGCAATAATCAGCCAGAAATGTTAAATGAAGTGTCAAAAATTCAACGAATTTTCAAGCAGATTTGAATGTGAAATAGGCTGTTCGACATGCTAAAAAGCGGCATTCATGAAGCAGTATTTAGTGATGCGTAACTATGCTAAACGCGGTCACTAAATAGTGCTTCATGAATGCCCCTTAAGTTCCAGTGTTAACAGAAATGCTAAACAAGTCAGAGCACATACACACACGCTCCAAGGGAAGTGCATCCTATGTGGTAGTCTCCTCATGGTTTGATCGTTTGGTCGTTACATGGAACAGCGGCGAAAAGTTTTAGCGAAGCCTTGATAACGAAAAATTTTGCAACGAATCCATTTTGCTGAGTCATTGCGTCATGTAACATGAAAAATGCTTCAAAATTCGACCAATTTAATGTCGTTTTTTTGTTCCATCGGAGCATAAATTCACCTGGGATATTCACCAAGTGCCACACGCAAGCCTTTTCACCAAATCGTTGGAGAAAAATACAGACATTTTCCAACTCTTTTGTCTCGCACGCATCTTTTCAAAGGTCGCACTTTTTCACAAAACGCATGCAATCAAGACAGACGACAAAAACGGTTTCCATGGAAAATGTTATTCAATTTTCTATTTTGAATTCAATGGGATCCTACAAATCTGTGAAGAACCCCACCCACCCGCTTTCAACGGCTAACATGAGCTGGCATGGATATGTAATCGGAAAATCGTTTTACTTTTTGTGGCGTGCGATATCGTTTGTGCTTGTTCACTTTCATCTTCGGCTTTTTCAGGGAAAAGAAACGGAACATGTTGAGGAACGTGGGAAGTCTCCGGAAACTGGTGCATTTCCAAAAAACGTTATGTTCCAAACCCATATTTCACGTTTTCCTAAAAAGTTTCGTGTTGCCCATAAACCATATACCTCAAGCAAGACAATATTTCGCGTCAACTGATGAGAAAAAATAGACGATTCTTGAAATTGACACGAATTTTCACAGGCAGTCATTTGCTTTTTATCTCTACCTGACGCTTAAAAGTGCCGAATAACAGTTTTGTTTGTGTGCGTGTCTTTCAGCGATGGTAAAAACGAGTCTTCTTGTCTAGGACTTTGCAGAAGAGCGCCTTCGATTTGGCTTTTCTGTTATTCAATTTTGTTTTTCATCATGTTTTTTACCGAAAGATTTTGCTCGACGAGAAGCGAAGTGAGACTCCGCGTCTTTGCATGTTTTCGTACCTAAATATATTTTCCAGAACTTTTGTGATTCGTGCGTCTTGTTTTCTGTCGGCGAAATCCATTTTTCCGGTTGTCGCTCGTTATTTTTTGTTCTCAGAGTCCAACTCTGAATTATAGGCAATCAGCTGATTGATTGGTCGTTGGTGGTCACGTGATACACGCTTTCTGTGCAGGGCAGACTCCCCGCCTCCACAGCAATGCCTGCACAAAAGTATGCATCATGTGTTTACCAACCAATCAGCTATGACTGCTTAAAATTTAGAGTTCGACGGTACAAACAGTGAAATTTCAGTTGTGCTGTTTTTTTTGTTTTGTATGTCTTATGTATTCCGCATAACCATTGAAAGCTCGTCCATTTCCCATTGCAGACTTCAAATTTGTAGAAGGACTGAATCAAAATCACACAAAAGAAAAAAATGCGTCTCATCTATCTCCCGTTTGCGCTATTACTGCTCGTTTGCACTCAACCAGATTACGGTAACGCTTTTGTGGCACAAGAGCACGCAATTGGGCCTTAATGAAGGCAAGTTGTGGCGTGTGTTGACAATTTTTTGACTCAGTTATCAAGTTTACTTACTTCAAATTTCAACCGGTTCTAATTTCAAAAAAACGGGGAAACTTTTGAAAAGATCTGGTTTCACTGTAAATCATTCACTTTCAGTTACAGTTTTTCCTTGACGAAAATAAAGTGTGAACGTTTTGCATGCATATGAGACAAACCCAGAATTTTTTACCTCAATTGTGAGTTTACAAAAGTCACGGGAGAGATATGAAAAAGGCATACCGTATTACCCCCATTAAACCCCCCCCCCCACCATTAATCCCCCCACCAATAAACCCCCCGACCATTTCCGAATAATCCCCTCCACAAATAATCCCCCATGGGGGATTATTGGAGACCTGTTTGAAACACATACCCAGCGAATTCAGTGGCTGGTTGCAGTGAAAATGATGAAATTGTGCTACCAAAGGCCCCAAATAGGTGAGTTAATAGTAATTTCATCACAAAAGGCTGTTATAAAAGGAAATTTCTATGTAGAGTAGAAGTTTCTGCGACTTTCTTGCCTGCCATGCAAGGTATTTTTGCCATTTTTCAACAAACCCCCACCCCTAGAATTTTTTTGTAAATAACCCCCCCCCCCACCAATAAACCCCCACCCCTAAAAGTCGCTGACGTATTAATCCCCCATGGGGGTTTATTGGGGGTAATACGGTATTTAACCTTTCACATTGTACTTTTTTACTTTTTTGTTTTAGCGAGCCGACCGGGGCTACGAGCGTTGGTTGAACAAACGAATGCACCAGGAGGCAGCTGGTCCCGAGTCAGACGGGGCCGGGCGATACAATCAGAATCGACAGAAGGGCCTCTACTACATGAGCCGCTATTATGGCTGATGATTCAAACGTCAAGAAGATGAATCATTCTTGAACTATTTTCTTCGGCCGTTTATTGGTTTTGTAAACAATAATGAAAGTTTTAAAATTTTGCGATAGCAAGGAAACAATAACTTGGGATGACTACCGTTTGTTTTGAATTCGGACCCCGCAGGAATACCAAACCTGATGCTATTTAGTCGTAATTCAGATTCTTTTCATTTTCATTGGTAAAGCAATAATACACTTTTTGAAATTTGAACCATACTTTTTTGTTTCTTTTCAGTTTTTTTTCATGTTATAACAAAACCTCTGTTTTTTTCTTCCACTTTCCTTTTTTTTCTTTCTCTTCTCCCCTTCCTCTCTTCCCCTTTTTCTTCTTTTCCCTTTTCCCTCCTCCTCTTCTTTTCCTTTCCCCCTCCCCCCTTTCCCCCCCCCTCCCCCCCCTTTCCTTCCTCCCTTCCCCCTTTTCCTTTTCCTCCCCTTCTCTTTCTTTTTTCTCCCCCCTTTTTTTCTCCCTTTTTCTTTTCCTTCCTTTCTTCCTCCTCTTTTTTTCCTTTTTTCCCCCCCCCCTTTTTTTTTTCCCCCCCCCCCCCCTTCCCCCCCTTCCTCTTTCCCCCTTTTTTTCTTTCCTTTCCTTTCTTTTTTCTTTTTTTTTTCCCCCTTCTTTCCTTTCCTTCTTCTCCCTTTTTCCTCTCTTTTTCTTTCCTTCCTTTTTCTCTTTTTTTCTTTTCCTTTTTCTCTACTTTCTTCTTTTTCTTCCTTTCTTCCTTCTCTTTTTTCCTCTCCTCCCTTCTCCCTTTTTTCCTTCTTCCTTTCTTCTTTTTTCCCTCTCTTCTTTCTCTTCTTCTTTTATACCTTCCTCTTTCCCTTCTTCTTCTTTTTCCCCCCCCTCTCTCCCCCCCTCCTTCTTCTTTTCCCCCTCTCCCCTCCTCCTCTTCTTTTCCTTTCCCCCTCCCCCTTTTCTCCCTTTTTTTTTTTTTTTTTCTTTTTTCTTCTCCTTCTCCTCCCTCTTTCTCTTTCCTTTCCCTTTTTTTCTTCTCCCTTTTCCTTTTTCCTTCTCTTTCCTCCCCCCTTCCTTTTTCCTCCTTCCCCCTTTTTTTTTCCTTCTTTTTTTTTTTTCTTCCTTTTCTTCTCTCCCTACTTTTGTAAACTCACAATTGAGGTAAAAAAATGTCTGGGTTTGTCTCATATGCATGCAAAACGTTCACACTTTATTTTCGTCAAGGAAAAACTGTAACTGAAAGTGAATGATTTACAGTGAAACCAGATCTTTTCAAAAGTTTCCCCGTTTTTTTGAAATTAGAACCGGTTGAAATTTGAAGTAAGTAAACTTGATAACTGAGTCAAAAAATTGTCAACACACGCCACAACTTGCCTTCATTAAGGCCCAATCACCGTGCTCTTGTGCCACAAAAGCGTTACCGTAATCTGGTTGAGTGCAAACGAGCAGTAATAGCGCAAACGGGAGATAGATGAGACGCATTTTTTTCTTTTGTGTGATTTTGATTCAGTCCTTCTACAAATTTGAAGTCTGCAATGGGAAATGGACGAGCTTTCAATGGTTATGCGGAATACATAAGACATACAAAACAAGAAAAACAGCACAACTGAAATTTCACTGTTTGTACCGTCGAACTCTAAATTTTAAGCAGTCATAGCTGATTGGTTGGTAAACACATGATGCATACTTTTGTGCAGGCATTGCTGTGGAGGCGGGGAGTCTGCCCTGCACAGAAAGCGTGTATCACGTGACCACCAACGACCAATCAATCAGCTGATTGCCTATAATTCAGAGTTGGACTCTGAGAACAAAAAATAACGAGCGACAACCGGAAAAATGGATTTCGCCGACAGAAAACAAGACGCACGAATCACAAAAGTTCTGGAAAATATATTTAGGTACGAAAACATGCAAAGACGCGGAGTCTCACTTCGCTTCTCGTCGAGCAAAATCTTTCGGTAAAAAACATGATGAAAAACAAAATTGAATAACAGAAAAGCCAAATCGAAGGCGCTCTTCTGCAAAGTCCTAGACAAGAAGACTCGTTTTTACCATCGCTGAAAGACACGCACACAAACAAAACTGTTATTCGGCACTTTTAAGCGTCAGGTAGAGATAAAAAAGCAAATGACTGCCTGTGAAAATTCGTGTCAATTTCAAGAATCGTCTATTTTTTCTCATCAGTTGACGCGAAATATTGTCTTGCTTGAGGTATATGGTTTATGGGCAACACGAAACTTTTTAGGAAAACGTGAAATATGGGTTTGGAACATAACGTTTTTTGGAAATGCACCAGTTTCCGGAGACTTCCCACGTTCCTCAACATGTTCCGTTTCTTTTCCCTGAAAAAGCCGAAGATGAAAGTGAACAAGCACAAACGATATCGCACGCCACAAAAAGTAAAACGATTTTCCGATTACATATCCATGCCAGCTCATGTTAGCCGTTGAAAGCGGGTGGGTGGGGTTCTTCACAGATTTGTAGGATCCCATTGATTTCAAAATAGAAAATTGAATAACATTTTCCATGGAAACCGTTTTTGTCGTCTGTCTTGATTGCATGCGTTTTGTGAAAAAGTGCGACCTTTGAAAAGATGCGTGCGAGACAAAAGAGTTGGAAAATGTCTGTATTTTTCTCCAACGATTTGGTGAAAAGGCTTGCGTGTGGCACTTGGTGAATATCCCAGGTGAATTTATGCTCCGATGGAACAAAAAAACGACATTAAATTGGTCGAATTTTGAAGCATTTTTCATGTTACATGACGCAATGACTCAGCAAAATGGATTCGTTGCAAAATTTTTCGTTATCAAGGCTTCGCTAAAACTTTTCGTCGCTGTTCCATGGAACGACCAAACGATCAAACCATGAGGAGACTACCACATAGGATGCACCTCCCATGGAGCGTGTGTGTATGTGCTCTGACTTGTTTAGCATTTCTGTTAACACTGGAACTTAAGGGGCATTCATGAAGCACTATTTAGTGACCGCGTTTAGCATAGTTACGCATCACTAAATACTGCTTCATGAATGCCGCTTTTTAGCATGTCGAACAGCCTATTTCACATTCAAATCTGCTTGAAAATTCGTTGAATTTTTGACACTTCATTTAACATTTCTGGCTGACTATTGCATAACCAGAATGCTGTTCAACAGTACAATGGTGTGTAAATTATTGAATATCATATTGTACAAATGTAAATTAAACCATAATGGCCGTATAAATTTCCATTTAAATTATGCGATCCTTCTTAATGCATGTAAATATGCCGGTTCACCAAATATTCGGTTCATTAACGATGCTCAAACTTTCGATACATGCATGCTTTGTTTTGCATTCAATTTCAAAATGCTGAAACCCAATCAGAGTCGGTAACAGAACAGGGGCCACACGTTAAACAAGATTCACACGACTGTAACGTGTTTTAGAGTTTAGCTTTTATTAAAAAACAAATAATGAAGCAAGCAGAAGAAGTAACCGAAAATCTACATCAACTTCTCGTCCTTTCACTCAATCACTTAACAGCCGTGTTAACTGACGCGTGAAACACGCTGCTTACGGGTGCATAACGTTCAATAGCATTCGTCTGGCGTTGGAAACACACTGCACATGCTTGCAAACACGTGTACACAATGAAACAATGCAGCAGCTACAAAAGTGACACCATCGATTGTCTTCTGGCCACACGCAGACCATGACGGCTCGTGTTTCACGGCTGGTTAACTATTAAAAAATGATCTAGCAAGTTGCTGATTCCTGCGATTCACAGCTCCTCGGGGGCAGCAAAGTCTGTAAGACCGCCGGTGTCATGCCATAATTTGACCCCCGCCATATTTTGACCGGGGGTCAAAAATATGGCAAACGGTGTTACCATATTTTGACCCCCGGTCATTCTATGGCAACTTTTGTCGCTGCCATGGAATGACCTACCTTGCCCTATTTTGACCTACCCATCGAAACTCAGTGTATGGAGATACCGTATTACCCCCATTAAACCCCCCCACCATTAATCCCCCCCACCACCACAAACCCCACCCCCCGACCAGTTTACAAATAATCACCCCCAAAAATAATCCCCCATGGGGGTTAATTGGAAACCCGTTTGAAACACATACCCAGCGATATCAGTGGCTGGTTGTAGGAAATGATGAAACTGTGCTACCAAAGGCCCCAAATGAGTGAGTTAATAGTAATTTCATTACAAAAAGGCTGTTATAAAAGGAAATTTCTATGTAGAGTAGAAGTTTCTACGACTTTCTTGCCTGCCATGCAAGGTGCTTTTAAGCCATTTTTCAACAGACCCCCACCCCTAGAATCTTGTAAATAAACCCCCTCCCCCACTCAATAATCTCTCCCACCGATACAAACCCCAACTCCCTAAAAATCGCTGACGTATTAATCCCCCATGGGGGTTTATTGGGGGTAATACGGTAGCTGAGAAGGTAAACGTTTTATACGAGCGCTGTGCTAGTCGCTTTCGAGGACGAGGTTGCTTTGCATGCCACGACCATGCCATGGCTCTGTTTTCGCTATTATATTTTTAATTGGTAACTTGCAAATTGACCGGTGTGTATTTGAATTAATCAAAAACCCAAACCTTTTTGGTTTGGCAAAGCAATTGTAATAGCCAACTTAGCCCGTGCCTCCTTGCCGACAGGGTCGACAGGGGTTGCCGACTTAGCTGCAGCAAACAGGAGTTTTTGAACACAGTTAAATTTTGGTTATTTTCTGAAGAGGAACAATTAAGAAGTAGTGGGTAGGTTATACGTCAGTTTTTGCTTTGTGGGCTGCGGACTGACACCGCGAGGGCTGGACACTGGTTTTGCGGTTTCGCCCGGTAAGCGAAGACCGCGGCGACCCCGGGCTCGTCAGTTCGACAAGTCGCCAGACCGCACAGTCTCAAAAATGCACGTGAAATTGTAGACAGTTGTTCAGGAAAATTCAACTTAGATTTGCGCAAAATTTCAGAGAAATTCAGTCACCTCGCACATGAATGACAGAGATAAACACAAAAAAACGATCCGTTATCGCGCATGCGACTATTTTTTCCCAGTGGGTGTTCACGATACTATTACCATTATTTAGAGTTGGGAGCGAAACTCGCTGCCCATGGGAGCCCACGTTGAATAGACCCTTGCCTACGTTGAATAACTGACCAACGTTTCCAAACAGAAAAGGACAGCGCACGTTGATATTTTTGTTTTGTGATGCAGAGAACTGCTAAAAATGTGTGCTTCTTGTCACTGTACACGATGGGCATGCAAAAATCGGCACACAGTGAAACATACGAAGGGGCAACTTATCGATTGGTGCTGACTACCGAACGATGAGGCTCGTGTTTCACACCTAGTCAACTACCGTATTACCCCCAATAAACCCCCATGGGGGATTAATACGTCAGCGACTTTTAGGGGTGGGGGTTTATTGGTGGGGGGGGGATTATTGGTGGGGGGGGGGGGGTTTATTTTACAAAAAATTCTAGGGGTGGGGGTTTATTGAAAAATGGCAAAATACCTTGCATGGCAGGCAAGAAAATCGCAGAAACTTCTACTCTACATAGAAATTTCCTTTTATAACAGCCTTTTGTGATGAAATTACCATTAACTCATCCATTTGGGGCCTTTGGTAGCACAATTTCATCTTTTTCACTTCAACCAGCCACTGTATTCGTGGGGTAGGTGTTTGATTCAGGTCTCGTCTTCTCCCCCCCGGGGGATTATTGGTGGGGGGGGGGATTATTCGGAAACTGGTCGGGGGGGGTGGGGGTTTATTGGTGGGGGGGGATTAATGGTGGGGGGGGTTTAATGGGGGTAATACGGTATTATAAAAACGATCTGGCGAGTTGCTGATTTGGCGATTCACAGCTCCTCCGGGGGCAGCGAAGCCAGGCCGCCGGCTAAACCCGGGGGTCGTGGCCGAGTCCGGCTTCGGGGGTTGCCGGAGCAGGTGTAAAAAACCTGTGCGTCCCCCGTGTTTCGCTGGGTGTGTGGTTGGCGCGGATGAAGCAGGCCGCGTCGTTGTGGCTGCGTCGCCACCGCCCTTTTTTATTGGACCTTTTTATTCGCAAGAACGGAGAAAACCGATTTGGCGATTCATAGCTCCCATAGCTCTTTGGTTGGCGCGGTCGACGTTATTTACCCTCAAACCTTGGCTGATATCCGCTGGATGGTGGCAATAGGGGGCCTCCAGTAACTGACTTGCGGCTGCGTCACCACCGCCTTTTTTGTAAAGTTGGTGAAAATTTGAAGGTTTTTATTCAGTGATCAGAGAAGTCTCTTTTGTTTTATAAAATCAATCTGGTTGCAATGGAGTTGTTGTTATCAAATAAAGTCTTTTCGTTTTCTTCTTTTTCGAGTGCTAGGAAGAGCTCAGAAGAGCGTTTCACCTGCACATCGTGACACAATCGAACAAATCGATGGTGATTGGTGATCAGGGTTGCAATCTGAAGTCTTTTTTCTGGCATTTGAAGCAGGGCGCCAAAATTTTCTCGTCATTGTTTGATT
>JASANC010000691.1:0-31091 GCA_030248135.1 Theristus sp. LFF4_11 | reverse complement strand
TAGTGGTCTCAGCACGATCAATCCCTGAAAACTCAAGCACAGCCGCCAACTACAGACCGAGTTTACATAGTTTTCGAAGTTTTCGAATGCAGACAAATAGGATCATGACCATGTCTTTCATGAGCCAACACATTTTTTTTGCCATTGGCAACAATCAAGAATCCGAACTAGGGTTGTTAAACAAAAATGAAAATTTTTTTTTTTAAAAAAAAAAGTGATTAAAAAAAAAACAAAAATGCCGATTTTTTTTTTAAAAAGAAAAATTTACCCATTAGCTTAGCTGGGGACAATTAGTGACGTTTTGGAGGTCAAAACACAAGAAGAGGCATGGTGACGGTTTGGAAAAGGGGTAATTGAGGTCACCAAAACAAAATCTGCAAAGTTCCGCCATACGGGAGTCATTCGGGAGGCGCTTGCATATCATATGTGGTTCTTCGGACTCCCTGATTAATTTAGCACAACTTTGATTTTTGAAATTTTTTTTTTTAAAAAAAAAAATTTTTTTTTTAAAAAAAAAACAAAAATGACGATTTTTGTTTTTTTTAACAACCCTAATCCGAACGTCTGTGTCCGTCCGTCACTGGAAGCAAAAAAATGGGCGAAATGAAAAAAACTCGCTAATATTTCTTTTTCTCGCGGACAGATACGAGTGTTGCTAGACGCCCTATGGCCACATTAATATTCTGCATGTGAATTGTGAAAAGAACTTATTGAACCACTGTCCATTCACAGTTCCATGTAGCAATCTTTTGACTATTACCATATAGTCACTTCCGGTATGAAAAAGCTCCACATAGTTTGCGCAAAAGTTCATTACGGGCGCCATTTTGTGCCAAAAATATGCACCTTTTTTCAAATGTGTATGCTTTTATTTATATTGATGTCGTGTGACACTTATCGCCAAGTGACAGCGGAAAAACGCACATGACATATTGTGCTGATTTATCAGTTGGTTTTTTATCGCTCAAATTATGGCATATTCTCAACAAAATTGGGTAATCAAATTGTTAATCACAGGATTTCCTGTACTTTTTTGGCGCAAAAAATTGAATTTAATGGACTGATAATCTCCATTTTTGCAATTATTGCTAACGATGTCAAAGAGAAAATATGACATTTTAAACCACATAATTTGCCAAGCAATGTCACTCCATTTGCACTTTTGAAGCTGCATGTATGGCAAAACGAGTTTTAGCTTCCATTCCGTTAAGGAAGTAGCGCGAAATAAAATTTCCTCTATGTATGCTGATGAATGCATTTTTTTCGCTAATCATATTCAAAATTCAACGCGTCATTGCACCTGAACCCAAGCTGAGATTTTTTTTCATGAATGTAAATATAATATTCAAAAAGCACAGCCGGAGCGGTCAAAGTTGGTCTTACCCATTGAATAACGAAACAACTGTTATAGCTCGCACTGAGATTTTGCATTCCGTGCACACTTCGTAGTGTAGCATTTTGATTTTGAACTTAAAATTTGAATTGAATCACTGGTTTGAAAAAGTTGGGCCAGTTGGACCAGTGCAACAAGCGCAACGCCCACACGACTCACAAGAATATACAGTATATTTGTTTAAAGCTGTCATTTTGTCGCAGATTACAGAACTCACGACAGAAGAATGAACGGGATCGGAGTTTCCAAGCAGACATATTCCGCCACAATAGGTTTGTTTGGTTATTTCAACCAAACCAGTACGTTCTTCTTACCGTAATTCAATGTTTTGCATGCTCTGTATTCTGCAAAAAAGTGACACGTTTAAACGAACATACTGTATGCGGATTTCGAAACTACAATATGTACACAGATCACATTCGCGGCAACTGTGTCACCAACGATGTCTCAAAAGGAGGAGAAAAATACGTGTGAAAATCGAGAGCCGATTACGACAGTTGTAAAGATGATTGATTTGCACTAATTTCAAATGTAGCGTCCACAATGTCGTCTGAGCGGGACCCGGAGAAAATACAAATCGAGACGGTCGTAATGCTGATTGGCGTTACGTTCGTGTTCGCGGCGCTCTATTTGGTGACGTGCTGCAGCTCCGGCACCTCGCTGCAGTGGTTGATCATCAAGAAACTCTTCGAGTTGGTCGGCTCAAAGGCGCGCTGGAATCGATTGGTCGGCAAGCAACCGACCACTGTACTACTGACTAATAATAAAAATAATAATAATGGCAATAATACCATTCTGAATCAAGAGAATGGACCGCACCCGAAACGAGCGATGAGTCAAATCAGCATCAGCTGCAGCGGCGGTACAGTATTGAAAAAACTGCTGAGAAAGAATGTTGCTAGTCTTTTTGTCAGAACTTTGATCAGAAAAGGCCAATTAGAACATCATTGGAAACCAATATCGTAACCAAATGCACCATGTACAAATGAACCGCTTCAAACAAAATACCATTTATTAAAGAATTTTCTAAGGTGCCGCTTGACTGTTTCATGAAAACGCGTTTCAAAGGCAGAATTAAATTTTATTATAAAACCAGCTGTTTTTTTTCAAAGAATGGCATTTTTTAGCAACCGCAAAAATGCAATTTTTGCGCGCGAAATTATCAGTGAAAGCTCATTGGTTACGTTAAAACAGCAACATTATTTCTCAGTGGTTGTGCCAGAAGTGGTGGTCACTGACACGTTCAGTTGTCCAATGGACGCCGCTGCCGAAATGATGATGCCCATGGCGTTTTCGGCACCAAACTCACCGTCGCGCGAACATCTGCCGAGTATAGAAAAATGGAATCAAGGTTGCGTGCTGCACTAATACAATGTAACGTTATGTTTTGCAGTTCCAGGTTACAAGATAGGTGGTTTTGTAGGATTCTACAAATCAGATTTGTTGACTGACAAAATAAAACAAAATAATCAACTTACCGGTGAAAAAACTGACCAAAAAACTGACCAGCTACCTGATTGGTAAATACGACATCTGGGTAAGTTCTCAGTCAGTAAATAGCGTTTTTGTTTATTGACCAAGTTTGTCAATTTCTTGTCCAGTTTTTTTTTCTCAGCGCTATAAAGTCAGCATTTAAAGTTTTTTTAATAATATTTTGCATTGCTCGCTCTCGCTTCACGCAGGAGCCCGAACACGAGTGCAGGACCACCAACACCACCGATGTCAAATGCACTCCCCTTCGTTTCCATCGCCGCCGCCACCATTGCAACTCGAGCTTGGCATGCAAAACACGCCCGTGCAGGTGACGAAAAATTACGCCAACGCCAACCAGAAACAAATGAACACAACACGCCAACAACAACAACAACCGCACAACAGCAACAAATTCAACAACAAAACCGGCAACAGTCGCGTGAGATCACCGACACCACTGATGTTGAATAACGGCAACAACACGTCGGACGTACGACAGATCATACAGTGGTCGGCAACGGCAATCGACTCGCCACCGGTGGCCGGTCACAAAACTGAGTGGCTTCTGTGAATAGTGGTGATTGAGTATAATTCTGTAGTTTTTTAGATACCCTAAGTTTCTTTTGTATTCCTGTATGCCTGAATATCCGATAATTCATATGCTATGCAACAATAGATTACGCACCAATTGTCTCTGCTAACACGCTGAAAAAAACGTCCGAACTTGTGTTCCGCGTCGTGGCCTGTCCCGCGCGATTTCCCAAAAATAAAAATTTAGTTACTTTGATTCATTTTCCGGAACACGGACATGGCTTGGGACACACCACCGGTCAGGTCACTAGTTCGGGCATTTTGGGCGTAATTTATTTGGTCACAAAAACAACGTCTGAGGAAGGTATTTCTCTGATCAAAAAAACAAGTGACACACTTTCAGCAACCATTTGTCGTCACTCCTCATTAGCTATGCAAACAACTTCTTTCGCATTTGATGTCGTTGCTAAACAATATGGAGTGTGTCCAAACGATTCCTTTACTTTTTATTTTTGTGATTCATTTCAGTGTATTTTAACTGAACAAAAAAATATGTTTTAAAGTTTTTAAGTGTCTGATTGCTAAAGAAACACAGCTCAACACAAGACATTCCTATTCTGTCCTTTTCAATGAACTTCTGGCAAAACGAAACGAGAAAAAAAAACATTTCAAGCCAAATACACAATCAGCGGGCCAATAGAAAATTCTTTTCTATGATAATGGTGTTTATTTGGAGGAGCGCACGAAAGAGCTCCAATCAAACTGAACAAAGTTTCGAATGGAAAAGTTGCGGGGTAAAAATTATTCCCGCATTTTTCACCTGGAATGCATGCTAATGCAAAGATGACTACTCTTTCTGCGCCATTTGGTCGTTTTTTTTCAGTACAACATTTTTGCCACCAGTGTTTTCTGTTGGGTGCGTTGAATAGCGTGAAGTCAACCGTTTTCTGATAAGCACGTTTTTTGCTCTGGGGAAAAATAATATTTTGAATATTTTTTGCTACTTTTTTCAATTTTCCCTGGCGTTTTATTGGCCGCTAATGTTAACCAGACAACCCTATACCCTAACTCGACAAAGATTTGCGGTTTTCATCAAGATACTCTGAAATAAGATAGAAACAACTGTGACGCGGGCCACCGAATTTTTCATTATTTTCCATTTCATCTTAGCGCGGTTAGACTGTCGCGTTAACAACAACAAACAATCCATCGTGCGGCCCGGAAGGAGTAGAAAAGGTAACTTTTGTGACGCGAGTGGATTTGATAAATGTGCGCCACTAGCCGCCGGATGGTGAAGAGAGTGGGAAAATGTTGTTGGAGTTCGCTTCAGTGTAATTTCATTTTCTCTTGCAGCCGAACCCTTAACGATTTGAAAGATGCTATTACGAAGTTTGTCTGATATAAAACATCCAAGAAGATAGAAAGGTTTCCAACTTCAAAGCGCCTTTGCCACGAACTCAAACTTATATTTTGCGAGTATGTGGCGTGACTTGGTCGCATAAATAAAAGAAATAAACCACGAATTTTCTGGCTTCATTGTGGCTCTCCCCGTGTCCTTAAAAATATAATTTCATAAACAACTAACTTTTTATTATTTTTTGCTGGCAGTAAATTTCTTGTTCGTCCGCATTTTGGCCGAATTTAGCGAAAGCGTTTTGTCTTTGTTTCTTGTTTTTGCACAAAAAGTACAATGAGAAGTCTACCTGTGGTTTGTTTTCGTTACCATTTGCGCTTCAAAGGACATTGTTTCAGGCTCAGGCATCATGACACTAAAAATTCTACACGTGATGGAAGGAAATGTATGCATTTGGTAAACATTTATTTTCACACGCTGTGTGGCTTGTAGTGCCAGGCCAGTTTTGTACGTTTCTTTCAAACAAACAAAATACTGTTGTTAGTTGGTTCTGGCTGCCACATGACGTCTCCACTACTATTAACAATTTGGGTTTTATAGACGGAGCGAAATCAGCTTAAAACAAGCTTCATGTGCAAGGTGAGTCTGAAGTAGAGACACAATGTAAGTTGGTTCACTTCAGAAGTTTTTGTTGCCGCTTCCACCACACACAGACACACAATGTGTTATTCGAGCAGTAATTTTTTGGCGACAAAAAAGTGAACATTCAATCATCAGCGATTTTCCCTTTGAACGCCGTCAGCGTCAGCCATGACGGCAACAATGTTTTTTAAACGTACGGAATGGCCGAGTAAACATGGCAGCTTTTTTCAGGGAGCAAGGAGCGCGCGAAATTTGAATGAAAGAGAAAACCGTTTCAGAAACCCAATTAAGTGCCAAATTCGATTTATTTTCTTTAACTGACCGATTCTTCGTGCTATTCTGTTCATTGTTTCTCCTTTGCACACATGATTGGGAATTATGTTAGCGTTTTTTGAAAAAGACAACTCCTAGTCTGCGACTGATATCCCGCCTTGATGAACTGCCTTATTAAACCGGCCATACCATATTATTATACTTTTTGTTCAGCCGTGTGAAAGGTGAGTGTTTACTATCTTTAGCAGCGTAATCGAATCGAAAACAGTAAACGAACGGGAAAATTAGAGAGTTCTACAGTGCGTTTTGCACATGACGCAAGGACCAGCGACCAGCGTCATCATCAAGCATGATATGCGTTGCTTCATGGCTTTTTATGTTAAATAGCCCGCATCCATTTATGCACGTTTTATTTCCGAATGATTTATGCGAATCGTTTAAAACAAATGCGCACGCAGGCCAAAGCAAAGACTGTTGCTGCTGTTTGCTGATTGGCTATTGCCAACAATTAGTAATGACTGATTTGGGCCTTTTTTGTTGCCGCGTAGATTTGTTGTTTGTTTTGTTGTTATTTGGGTGCTGTTTTTCTGGACTGCCACAACTACCATTATTCACAGCTGATGGTTATTTTTACTCCTTAATTATTAATGGTTTTATACTTATTATGGTTTTTAATTATTTTGGAATTACTACTTTTTTCTAGCTTGTTTATGGTTGATGGTTCTTTCGAAACTTCAAACAGTTTGGTTCTGGTTTTAGGCAGAAGAGTTTTTTGTTCGATTGACCAATACGTCGAATGTGACACGAATAGCTACTCTACTATCTATATCTATGTTCTGCGTTTGAAAAGTTGTTGGTTTTGAATACTATCCTTTCATTAAGACCTGCGACTCAATGCGGTTGTAGAAGTAAAAAGAAACCAATTTCAATCTTTATGTGGTAATTCAGAATAGTCTAAGTGACCCGGCCTTGTTTAGGGGACTCGGATCACTTTATCAATTTTGAATTCCCGCGTCATGCATGAGACTGCTTACCCATCTATGCGCGCATTGAGTCCCGGGATCAAAATAAAAGATATTATATGTTCCCTATTTTTATTTTATTTGCAGACAAGGTGAGCATAACTTCAGTTGCGTCACCAGAAGTCCAGTGTCGTCATCTGATTATGCCATCTATAATGAATTCTCAATTGGCCAAGCAATAAAGTCGCTTTTTATTTCCACTGTTGCAAGCAGTGCCAGATGCAAAAACATGCCGTGACATCGGGTGATGAAGCGATGAAGCTTACACAAAACAATCATTTTTCTTCTACTTTTGCGATACACTTGTGGCAGAAAGGAATTCAAGAGTCATTTTCGATATTTCCAACTGCAATCATGAAGTCATGAACGTTTGGTATTCGGCGGAATTGGTGATTTTCGTCATCGGCTGCTCGCTGTGTGGCGCTGCTCTCGCGCTGGCAATGTGCTGTAAAACTGCCGTTGCTGAGCTAAAGCCGCAGGTGAAGTCAAAGCTTTAGGAAAAGCTGGATGTGATGGTAAAGCTGAAGTACAGCGAAGGTGTAGATGATGCTAAAGTAAAGCTACAGGAGATGGCACATAGATGAAGGCAAAAATGTTTCGACTAGTTGACCTGCAGGTGAAGGTGACCAGTTACGACTAGGGTAAACGCATACGCGGTGAGATTTCCACAAAACGAGACGATACGCGCGGAAAACAGAAATCTCCCCAAAACACCGAGGCGTATAAAGAAAACAAATCATAGATGCGAGAATTCTCAAGCAGTTCAACCAATCAAACGATCAAATTCAAAAAGATTTTCAAGATTGGATAAACGTTCGACAAATCCGCTTTTTCGCAAACAACGATATACCCTATGCATACAATATACATGCGGCCGATTCGTTGAATCACGGTCGTCTGGGAATCCAATACCAACAAGATATCGCCAACTATTTTATTCCAGGCACAGCACGCAACATCGGTCGGTAGCAGTGGCACATGCGAGTCGACCACAGTGACAACATCGCTTCGTCGATTTATCGCACGATTGAGACTGGTGAAAACGCGCGGCGCTCGAACGGGAGACGAAGACCACGAAAGTCTCAAGGCGCTCACATCAACAACCATTGGCGATCAGTCGAATGGTTGCAATGGAAACTATACGTTGCACGGTACACGCTAAAAAACCAAAATCCGTATATTTCCAAACCCATTCCATACTAAAATTTGCGTTGTGCTCCGAGTTCGCTTGACCGTTTTCTACAATTTTCCTAAAATTTTGGAATGGATTTAGGCATTTTGTTTAGCATGTGCCCTAGTTTTTTGTTGGTTTTTGCAGCTACACACACTTGAAGAAATCACAATAAGTAACACCATAAGAAATCACCATAAATCACTGTGGCAGAATCCCCCCGATAGGTGCGTTTTTAGGACCGACTTTTGAATAAGCTTGCTGATCGGCTGGCTGCACTTTTTAAGACAGGTAAACGCGTTAACGGAAACGCGTTGGCGAATTCTCTGGTCCAGGTCGCCATGGTTGAATATTTTGAACACAACAAATAAGCTTATGGGCCCGTTCACACTGCCGTATGCGAAAGGCACGTCACGGTTTCGTGTTTACCGTCCATTGGCATTGAGACGTACCTTTGACGTTCGTTGACGTCCCGGCCTTGAGTTGGCCGCGTACAGAGCCACAGACCAATTTCAATCATCAGCGCGGGGCTTAATCCATTCAAAAGCCGACCAATCCACTTTGCTCCACCGTTTGCAGCCAACGCACCGTCGTCGTCGATTCTGATTGGCTCAAACAACCACGCCCCACTGCGCCAAGGGCATAACATGACCGCATCAAGCAGCATCTCCACAATGGTTGATTTGTGCAACGGCAACGGCAAACATGGCGGCCCGAAAACAATGCTGACCATGGTGTCGTCCAGAAGTAACAGTGCCACAGGTGAAAAGCTTGTCCTGAATTTGGTTTCATTTCTTTGAGAATGAAACGTCTGGAATGTGGATTTGACAGTGACAGGATAGTCGATTGATTACAAAGTTGACATTAATTCACGCTTAAAGTATATTTATTCAAACCTGTCACTTTTTTGGCAGAAAACAAAGCGAGACTTTGATAACAAGAAGAACGAATGTGAACAAAGAACGAAGCTTGGTTGAAACCAAACATCCCATGAGTGGATAAACATGTTATCTTGTGCAACCCCACGCTGAGTGTAACTGGCTAAATTGTGAAAATGTCATTTTATCCCCGTACACGGGGCTCTAAAATTCCCCGCAATTGGGGATCACCATGAAAAATTGATTGAAACTGAAACTGATTGAAAACTGTAACTCTGTTGTTATTTGACGCGCTTGATTGTCTAACTATTATGACTATCAAACTTTCAAACTTGCAGTTTCTCTCTTTACTCTATTTTGACCCGTAACGGGTCCGGACTTAAAACTCGCAGGAACGGCTAAAAACCGGTACTCTGTAGTTATTCGAGGTGTTGATTACGAATGTGGAGGTTTCCACAATGCTGTTCCCGTCCTTAATGTCCTTCAGACCCGTAATGGGGACTACTATTCCCACACATGTCCGGACTGAGATTATTCGAGGTGCTGGTTACGATTATTGAGGTTTCTACATTGCAGTTTCTGTCTTTACCCTATAGCATCGTGAAGCACAATAGAGTTAGAAGAAACTGTTTCAGAAGAAACACGGAATATAAAGTTCGGAAAAATGCCCGAAGGGCATAAAAATAGGCCAAATATTTTTTCAGATTGCGGCAAATAGAAAAGTGTGACACAAGTGTTGTTCAAGACCATGCATTCATAAGTGTCGAAAAAATGGGTTGAACCGTAGCAATAATATTTGCACCAAGCCGCCAATATATTTTTGTTATTGTTAAGGCGCTAATATTACTTCTATACGTTTCTACCTATTTTTTCGACACTTATGAATGCATGGTCTTGAACAATCCTTGTGTCACATTTTTCTATCTGCCGCAATAATTGGCCTTTTTATGCCCTTCGGACATTTTTCCGAACTTGTTCAAAATTTAATCCAAAAAAAACAAAATAATTGGATACGATTCAATAAAAACTCCAGTCCACTTTCATTTTCCCAGGAGCTCTACCACCACCAATGACACAAAGCATTCTGCCCCCTGGCGTCTGCGACCCACGACAACCAACTGAGTACACTCAGATGCTTGCGGCGAACGCAAAAAGCAACAAATCCTTGTCGCTAACTGTCGCGCGTCTATGATTGGCTATTGCGAAATGTCTCATTTATTGTCATGTTGCTCATTGGTTGATTCGTTGTTCGATGAAATAAAGCTGCGCCCAAGAGGTGTAAAAATGGGCACTTAACGACAGCAAAACACGATGGGTGCCCTACTTGACGGCATTCTTTGCGCGCTTTTCTCGGTTAGCCCTGGCTTTTCTCCCTGATCAGCATAAATTACTGTTCGTTCGACGGATGGCTCATAAAATAAACTCACATTATATCGCTTAAAAAATCTCAAGAAACTTCTACCATTGGTCCATACTCCATATGATTTTCTTGGGCACATGCTTTTTATTATTGGTGAATCTCATGTCCAAGTTTTGCTGTTCACTGTGGTTGATTGTTTTATTTCCTGGTTGATTCATTTTGTACGGCAGATGTGTAAACCACAAGAAATTTCATTGCACTGAACGTTTCGACATCAGCAGAGGTAATTATCCGAAAAACCACACTCAAGTTTATGGGTAAAAACCAAAAACTTGAGTGTGCTTTTTCGGGTTAATTACCTCTGCTCATGATTTTATTTGAATAATGTCAAAATGTTCTGTGCAATAAAAGTTCTTGTGGTTTATCTGCCGTTCAAAATCATTTACTTTTGTTCAGCCGATGTCTTTCTTTGGATATATTGTTATTGGTGCATGCACGAGTATTGTTTTTTATTAAACACGGACTGGCTTTTACACGAAAATCAGAAATACAGATGACGAAAACGGTTTTTAAACAAAAATCAGAAATACAGATAGCAAAACTAAACCACGTTAGATGACAGTGAATTGCTGAAATTGTGAAATTTTTATCTTTCGCGTTTTTCATCAAATCAATTCATGACACGTTTGCTAAGTTTTTTTTCTTTACGAAAGAATGTTGATTGCATTTATGATTTATCGATTCAAAACTTTGATAGATTGACATTTTTGACGTTTATCATTTGAAGCAAACGTGCGGGTGGAAAAGAAAAAAAGTTAATTATGCAGCGACGAGCCAATTCAAAAAATATTTTTATTCCCACACCAAAGAAATGAAAAAATGTCTCGCTTCAAACACCAACGTTGGATATGACAGAACCACAACGAAAAAACCGTACAAATAATCAAACATGGTTCTTCAAAGTTCAAACAACAAAACGAAAATCGAATACTCAGTAGAAATGAAGTAGCACCAACTTGAAGAAAAACCGGCATAAGAACTTGACATTCTTGACAACTTGATATTCTGGTAAAATAAGGTGAATAACTGAGCAAGTAATCATAAGTCAAAATTTTTTAAAATGTACGGTATGGCCGATTAGACATGGCAGCTTTTAAACTGCAAGGAGCGCGTGAAGTTGGAGTATAACAAAAAAGTTCAAGAAACTTGGTTTTTTAAACGAATTGGTTCTTCGTGCCATTCTGTTTATTCTTTGTCCCTAACACACACGATTGGTAGAAAAATGCAATGCTGGTCTGTCAAACAATGAATCCAAACACGCCGCAGAGCATGAATCGCCGCATGCTGAGCTCGCAGCGTGTAAATTTTTGCTGTAAAAAATCCGCAATATATAAACGCGGGCAGTTTTTAAAAATCTGTTCAAAGCGGTTAAATAAGCTGTGGACAATCCTATTTGCAAAAAAATAAAATGAGAAAAGCCTCGTTTTTTCTTTCATTTGATGTCGTCAGCCCCAGAATAATAACCGAAGCCGTTTACAAAATTTTGTTTATGCGGAGACATGGGCAGGGCTGATTAACACTTTTTCTACGATGATCGAAAACGAAAGGGAGCAAATGAAAAACATAAAAGACGAAAGAGAGCAATAAGCTTGTCACTCATTCATTTTTATGGACATGAGAGAACCAACTGAATGAAACAAGAAGTGATATACCTTCGTGGTGGTCTGCGGTCATCGTCGTCCACAAAGTGAACTCAGTGTGTCAGCTGCCTCGCACACAAAATCAAAGTGCAAATTCTGCATGGGTGTAAAAATAGTTTGAGCTGCAACGCAGTCTTTGTCAATTCGTTAGTTCATAGAATGAATTCAATCGCGATAAATTTAAAGTTGCCGGGTGTCGTTGAAACGGACGATTGGTTGAGTGGTCGCGTGCGATTATGATCCAAGAAGTGCATGTTTTCGATATTACCCTGTTCGCACACGTCAGCCACACCGTTATTGTTGTATTGGTATGCCTGATTTAGCAACGAACGGAATGCATGCCAAGCGTTTTGGAAATCGTTGATCATTATTCCGCTGAACTTGTGTCTAACGCACTACCACCAGGCCACGAGGGTGACAATAGTGTATACTGTAGAAATTCCAGAGTCATGCATTAGCATGCAATGACTTTCTCCGGCAGATTTGGCCAACTGCATTCGTAAATCATAACGAAAGTGAAAGTTACGTGCGATATATAGGCGATATAGTGAGCAAAAACACCTAACTAGACATCTAATGTTTCATACCAGCTTAAAAACTATGCCACCATCTGTTCAATTCTATTGTGGATTTATTCAAACGTGTAGTGCAGATAAAGAGCAGCGCATAATGGACTGTATCACAATCCTAAGCATTCACTGAGAGAAACTGTAGCTCTTGAACTTTCTAAAGGCTAAATAAAAAGTCCGAAGTTGTGTCCGGTGTCTTGTCTTGGGTGAGTTCCGTAAACCCGAGGGCGGTTTCGCGACCCACTGCCGATGAGTTATTTTTAGTTCAGGGACACCGCGCGTGACAGGACGCCCTGATGGACATGACACCGGACACCACCACTTGGAACATTTTTGAGCGTGTATTGTGGATTTATTCAAACATGTCCGGACGGAAATGACATTTGCTTTAAAGACGCCCGGTTGTCAAAGTACAGGCACGGGAATGTCAGTTTGATGTGAATGATTCGACATTCACCAATTGTTCACGGGAAGAGATCGGCTAAACGGAAAATCTGGTTTTCTGTATACGGCAAGCGCATGTCTGGCGGCATGTGACGTCATTTCAGTGGGACACGTTTGGAAGAGTAGGTCATATCTGACAATCTTAAATTCCAGCTCATATTTTAGCCTTGCTAAAGAGACTTCAGCAATCCATTAACGCCATCAAAGCAAAATGATCGAAAACGTAGTCCAGCAATATGTGGCAGCGAAACGCTGTTATGGAGCAGCCACGCTTCAAAATCACTACAAAATCGCATGACGAAGAGGGTAGCTACGGTGTTGATCCGGTCGCCGAGTGAGGAGTTTCTGTTGGGCAACCGCATGAAAAAAGAGGACCGAAAGGCGGCTCTGCTGGCGAAACAGATTTCGCAGATCAATAAGTAGATGAAACGTTGACTTTTTAATGGATAAGATTTTTGGAATGTTAATTTTTCTGTATTTTTTTGTATTCTCCTGCATTTTCCCGTACTTCCTATATTTTGCTTAGTGTTAAGTTTGTTCTCCTCAGCCTTTGTTGAGAGTTATAGAAGTTCATGATCTATTTGGCGCTAACTTGGCCATTTTTCCATCATGAGAAGATTACTGAAATAAAAGTAATTTGTCCTGAATGAAAGCATTTATTAAGGAGTCTGTAGACTTTACAAACACCTTTACCGGCGACGAGCTGGTGGCAGAGTGTCGGGTGGTCGCACGAGTTCTGGCTCGAAACCAACGAGCCGTTGATGGTCGCGCACTCGATACAACAGACGTCGGCAGCGTCGTAAAGACCGATGGACGGCTGGACACCGAACGAACCAAAGGGACGGAAATCGTGGCGAAGCGAAAAATGGTCGAACTCTGAAAAGAAAACCAGTAAATGCTCCGTTGCCTGAAAAAGAAGTCACCGCAAGGTCGGTTAGTGCAGTGTATATGCATTGAAATTTCCAATGTAACATACTCCAATATCTCGGTGTAGTTCGTTGGCTATGGGCAATTTAGATTTATGTTTGTTGTTATTGAAGATTCTGTTGTAATTTTTGTCCATGTTTTTATTCCGAAATGGAATGCATATTCAATCAATTTGTCCTTTTCTGTTGTTTGGTTTTGTATTTCTGTCATAGAGTCCCGCTGCATAGCTGAGTATCACTGCTCTTGTTTTGTGGTCGTAATTACCGTTAGCAACAACTTTAACCGCAAATCTTATTGTTTTCTGGCTAGCAGCTCTGAGTAATATGTACATTCTTCGGACATCATTATTATTTGTGATAATTTTTTCAATAAAAGAGTGGTCGACCGGTTTTTCCTTCTTTGCGTTTTTTTACGATTTTGACGATTGGTTTTAACTTTAAAGAAAGGGTTGTCCGTTTCGTTCATTGGGTTGTAGCGTGGATCCGCTACATTTCCAAAACCTGACATTGTTGTTTAGTCCAAATAGAAAGCTGGAAATTAGTGTTTCTATCCAACTTTTTTCGGTTCTGTGAAGCAACATAGAAATATCCTTTTTGTCTTTATTTGACGTATCAATTTTTGATAACAAACAAACCTCCATGTCCGTATGGCTGTGGTCTTCCGCGTTTTACCAGCACCGTATTTATCACTTTTTTTGTACATCTAAACGATGTTGCCCAAACCTAGTTTATAATTGTTCCCTGACATAGTTAGCGGAACATCTTTTACCGCTCAGACAATTTTGTAATTTGCAGTTTCTGCTGTTGCAGCTCATTTTGTTGCGCACTACATAACTCATACATCAACATTTTTGTGTGAGCATTATCTTTACACTTTTTATTGATACAATCACTTCCGTTGTTCTCATTGACACCAGATTCCATTCTTTTAAAGGTATACTCACGTCGATTTGTCTGTGCCTCAGTAGAAGATCCGGCCACAGCAACTGCTGATTCAACTCCAGCGACCCCTTGTCTACTGCTGCCGGCGCGGTCGTTGTCAGTCGACTCGTACACCATCGACTCGTCCTGAATTGCTTCGTTCGGTCGTAACATGCACACCTGTCGATTTGATTTCGAATTGTTCCAGCCTCGTCCTCTTCCTCTGCCACGGCCGACGGGCCGACCCTCGAAGGAATTCGATTCCATTCTAAACGGACGGTTAGTTATAGCATTGTTATTTACGCCACTTGTCCACCCTCCTCATTGATTTGTTCGCCAATTTTGGAAGTTAGTTTCCCCCAGCCGATTAAAATTAATTGCCCCAGCCGATTAAAATTGGTATTCCTAGATGGAAAGTAACCCCACCTGGATTGATTATCGTTACCATATTGTAATCTCCCGCGCATTCTGAATTAGACACGCGATTATGAGCAAAACCCCTGCCTCAAAATCTTTCTGGATTATACTGCCTAAAGCTATTTGCCTGCCTTGCTTGGTTTGGTTTATAGGCATCCGGGAAAGCATAAACTGGGTTTCCGAGTGCACTACCATTTTGAGAGATCGTACTAATTTGACCACCGTTAGTTTCGGTTAAATCCGGCAACCCTTCGGCAACCAAGGCCACGTGTTCTAAAAGTGCTGAAAATGCCTTCTGACGTTGGAAAATATCCTTTTGCCGCAAACAAATTGTTCTCAATTCTCAATGCCTGATTTACAGCGCCTTCATACGTTGATGGTCTTGGGCTAAAACCAATGTGATAGCGGATGGAAGGCCTCAACCCGTCACAAAAGTGATCAAGTAGACTGTTTTCAAATCATTTGTAGCGGCACTGTCAGTTGGTTCGCTTCCTAGAGTACTTTGGTAAAAGAGTGTTCTCAGCGCGCGCGCATATTGCAATACATTCTCATCTATTCCTTGTTATCTTGCCTTAAATTCTGACGCGGCTAACTGTTGCGGTTCTGGACTTTCTAATTTCTCTTTCAACGTTGCTACTAGCAAATGATAATTGGCTTGTGTCTCGCCCGCCGTCCAACTGTTCGTACACTTCGCGCGCATTCTCAACTAACAAAGCGGGAAACACCGCCAGGCAGTCATTTTCTTTATATTGCATAGCGTTGGCGAAAAGTACAAAATTATTGTACCATGATGTGAAAGATTCACCGATACTGGCTGGAAAAGTAGGGCATCTCAAAGGCAAGCCCTGGCGCGACACATTTCCCGGGGCAGGTCTTTCTGTAAGTTCCTTCACTTATTCTTCAGCAACCTTAAGTCGCTCCATAACTTGTTCCAAATCAGCTTCGTCCATTTTTCGTTTATTCTATTCTTAACCCAATGAACTCTGTTTTAAATATTCAAATCCTCAGCAAATCTGTATACAAACACCCAAAACTCCAAGCAAAACGAGCGGCCGAAAACAACCAAACCAAAAGAGGTCACGATTTTTCACACTTCCTTACGGCATCAACTTTCGTACTGGTATTCAACGGTCTTTGCAATCTACAGTAAAACTGCAATCAAAACTAAAATCAATAAAATTCCGCAAAAACAAACTAACAACCTTGGTATAATTTTACAGCAACAACACATCAAGTTGTTGCCTTGAAAATTTTCTCTGAATCAATTTTTTCCAAATGCCGAAAAACTTGCCAGTAAACTCAATATGAGTGAAAAAACTTTGTTCGAACAGCGCTAACTTTCAAGACTTTTCACGTGCACACTTTTTTCGTCAAAAAATTGTATATTTCATTCTTTTTCAAATTTCCACGAACTTCACAAAATTTTACAAAATCCACTTATTCTATTTTCAAAACGTCTCACAATTTCAAGTATTTATTCTCAAAACAACTTTCTTTCCAACCTTTTTCTTTAACTGGCCCAAAATTTCTTTCTTTCAGTTTTCCTTTGTTTTTCACGAACCTGTTGCGTAGCAACACAATTTCTTAAAATTTTAATTTTATAGTTTGGCAGCTGTGGTATTTTTCCACTTCTAACCAAACTGGTATAATTTTAACAAAGTGAACCACAAAAAACCCTGTGTGGGGGCGCCAACTGTGACAGTTCAATAGCCGCGAGAAAGAAAATAAGCCGAGAGTCTTGGCCAAAAACTCTCGATATCGCCAATCAACCAACCAAAACTATTGAGCGGTCACCTCTTTGAATGAATGGGACTTTTGTGGTTTGCTTTGTCTACGTTTCCCCAAAGAATGGATCTAAACGGGTCAACTGTTTGCGGTCCTCAACGTACGGTGAAACTATTCAGTGAGTCTCTCCTGTGTTGCTTGTCTTCGGTCAATTTTCCCACCTCTCACCTTGATAGTCTCACAAGAAACAAAGAGCAACCGTAGTCGCATACGTTGATGACTCTCGATTTAGTTGGTGTTTAGACGATTTTATTTAAAAAACGCAAATTGCGCAAACATATGACAAAAAAAAAGAAATACAAGGTATATATAGGCGACAGAAAATTCATCGCGGGTAAGTCCCTCCCTTGGTGAACTCTGATGGGTCGAAAATACACGATAGAAACTTGTCGATTGGTCAAATTTCGTGGAATCTGGTTTCTGTTTCTGTCTGTTTTGTAAAAATTCTTCTATCATTGTTTGTGCAGCAATTATAGTACAGATAAGGTCATGCTTTTGTCCCTTCCCGTTCGATTGGGTTTTTTCCTTGGAAATCGAGACTTACATGTTCACACACATAACACTGTACAATGTACAATGATGTAAAACAATTTTACCGAAAACTGTTCCCATAAATAACGTTAAACAAATATTTTCATTTTACACTAATAGTTTTATAACTTTTCCGATCACCTGCATTTAACATAAACTGTTCTGTCTGCGCTGGAATGTTTGTTGTAATTTTGCGTAAATTACAGTTAATGAGCGCTGTAGCGTTTTAACATGGCGTCGTGCTGTTTTTCTCTTTGTCTCCCCCTTTCTGTCGCCGCTCGAGGGTTACGGTATTGTTCACCGTTGATACCGTAACCCGAGTTCATCTTTCTAAGTCTGCTCCAAGTGTTTTTGTTAAGCTCGCACTATGGATGTCAGATGTCGCTCCTGTCCTGGGTGCCGCTTCTCGTCACGCCTGTCATATAGAGATAGATTCAAAAAATTTGAGCCCCCCAGAATAACTATGATTGCAGAAGTAGGGCCTCATTTTTCTATTTTTTAAATTTTAAATTTTAAATATTTTAAATATTTTTTGCATCTGTAGATGTTTTACACCTTTTTTAAAAAACAATGAAAAATCACATTTTTCAACTTTTTGACTTATCATTTTGAATAGAAGATGTTCACATAATCATTCAAATTTTTTTCGAAAATGGTTGCGCTTTTTCCACGTGTTCTTTCTTGACGTGCTGGAAAATTTTTGTATGCATGAATTGGCCTTTAGCACGTTGTCAAACAGATAAGGTATGAAAAATGTATGTTTTGCTGTGATTGCGTCTTGTTTTATCAAATCAAAGCCTATTTACATTCAATTATGCTGTTTCCGTGAGATTTTGAGAACTTTTGATTACGGCGAATTTTGTTTGGCGTGTGGATATTCGCAATCTGGTTTTTTTTGCGGCAAATTTTTACACGCGGCGAGCATAGCATGCGACGAAATAATACTCTGCGGCGTATTTTTACGCATATTTTTCCTCTGATTTAAATATACCAGTCATGTTTCTGCAAAAAAACTGTACCAGTATGACAAACACAAAAAATCAGTCTTTCAGTGTACTGAAAACTGCGGCAATGAGGAAGATAAAAACAATGCGGTAACATGAACAACATTTTAAGCAGTTACCGCGCATACTGTAGTGACTTTTTTCGCAGAATACACAGCTCGAGAAACGTTAAATTTTAAAGGGGGGTAATGGTGCGCGCTGAGGTCCTTGGAATCCAAACAGGTATCATGCGGATGCGCGAGCGAGCGCCAGCGAGCGGACAGCGCATCACGCATAATATGAGCCGTTATCCCCTCGCGCGCTTTTTTCAAATTTGCTCGCTGCGTCCAGCGAGCATAGTATAAGCCACAAACTTGGTTCCGTGCACACGAAACGAACACCCAAAGTTGTGCTTGGAGCCGCGAAAAAAATTTTTTCCGACTACTTTTCATACGCTGTAGACATGAAAAACCTATTCTGAAAACAGTGTTACTTCTTTCCCTTTGTCCTTTTTTTTCAGGTATGTAATCAACATGTGTTCGCCCTTTCAATTTTTGCCTGCGACACTTTCACTTTCGAACAAAAATGTTCCCTGGGGTAATTCCATCCGGAGATTTTGAAAATTGGGTTAATTTTTTACCCAGACCTTGTTTTTGGGTAAAAATTGGGCATTTTTAAAAGTTCGGAGGGTTTTCACCTGGTTTTAAGTGTTCGCTCTTTCAATTTTTAGCTGGAACACTTTCACAGCTGAACAAAAATTTTTCCTAGGGTAATTTCATCCGTATTTTTTGAAAATTTAATTTATTTTTTTGGCCGGGCATTTTTTTGAGTCAAAATTGTGCATTTTTGAAAGTTCGTAGCATTTTGACTGAGTATCAGTTTTTCACTCTTACAAATTTTGTCTGAGCAGCGAAAAATAATAGGAAAAGGTCTAGTCCGCAATAATTCAATGCGCTGATCACGGATTTTGGGTTAGTTTTCTTACGTGAGCAACTCTAGATGCTGAATCGTGACGATTTCCGGCGAATCGGCCGTGGAAATCGGCGAAATCGGTCCAGAAATGAAAAACAAGAAAACTATGTTTTCCAGTGCAATTCAATGCGCTGATCACGGATTTTGGGTTAGTTTTCTTATGTGAGCAACTCTAGATACCGAATCGTGACGATTTCGGGCGAATCGGCCGTCGAAATTGGCGAAATCGGTCCAAAAACGAAAAACAAGAGAAGGGTGTTTTCCAGGGTAATTCAATGCGCTGATCACGGATTTTGGGTTAGTTTTCTTACGTGAGCAACTCTAGATACTGAATCGTGACGATTTCGGGCGAATCGGCCGTCGAAATTGGCGAAATCGGTCCAGAAACGAAAAACAAGAAAAGGGTGTTTTCCATGGTAATTCAATGCGCTGATCACGGATTTTGGGTTAGTTTTTTATGTAAGCAACTCTAGATGCTGAATCGTGACGATGTCGGGCGAATCGGCCGTGGAAATCGGCGAAATCGGTCCAGAAACGAAAAACAAGAAAACGGTGTTTTCCAGGGTAATTCAATGCGCTGATCACGGATATTGGGTTAGTTTTCTTACGTGAGCAACTCTAGATGCTGAATCGTGACGATTTCGGGCGAATCGGCCGTGGAAATTGGCGAAATCGGTCCAGAAACGAAAAACAAGAAAAGGGTGTTTTCCATGGTAATTCAATGCGCTGATCACGGATATTGGGTTAGTTTTCTTACGTGAGCAACTCTAGATGATGAATCGTGACGATTTCGGGCGAATCGATCGTGGAAATTGGCGAAATCGGTCCGGAAACGAAAAACAAGAAAAAGATGTTTTCCAGGGTAATTCAATGCGGCGATCACGGATTTTGATTAGTTTTCTTACGTGAGCTACTCTAGAGGCTGAATCGTGACGATTTCGGGCGAATCGGCCGTGGAAATTGGCGAAATCGGTTCAGAAACGAAAAATAAGAAAAGGGTGTTTTCCAGGGTAATTCAATGCGCTGATCACGGATTTTGTGTTAGTTTTTTCATGTGAGCAACTCTAGATACCGAATCGTGACGATTTCGGGCGAATCGGCCGTGGACTTTAGCGAAATCGGTCCAGAAATGAAAAACAAGAAAACGGCGTTTTCCATGGTAATTCAATGCACTGATTACGGATTTTGGGTTAGTTTTTCAATGTGAGCAACTCTAGATACTGAATCGTGACGTATTCGGGCGAATCGGCCGTGGAAATTGGCGAAATCGGTCCAGAAATGAAAAACAAAAAAACGGTGTTTTCCATGGTAATTAAATGCACGGATCACGGATTTTGTGTTAGTTTTTTCATGTGAGCAACTCTAGATACAGAATCGTGACGATTTCGGGCGAATCGGCCGTGGAAATTGGCGAAATCGGTCCAGAAATGAAAAACAAGAAAACAACGTTTTCCAAGGTAATTCAATGCACTGATTACGGATTTTGGGTTAGTTTTTTATGTGAGCAACTCTAGATACTGAATCGTGACGATTTCGCGCGAATCGGCCGTGGAAATTGGCGAAATCGGTCCAGAAATGAAAAACAAAAAAACGGTGTTTTCCATGGTAATTAAATGCACTGATCACGGATTTTGTGTTAGTTTTTTCATGTGAGCAACTCTAGATACGGAATCGTGACGATTTCGGGCGAATCGGCCGTGGAAATTGGCGAAATCGGTCCAGAAATGAAAAACAAGAAAACGGCGTTTTCCATGGTAATTCAATGCACTGATTACGGATTTTGAGTTAGTTTTTTATGTGAGCAACTCTAGATACTGAATCGTGACGATTTCGGGCGAATCGGCCGTGGAAATTGGCGAAATCGGTCCAGAAATGAAAAACAAAAAAAACGGTGTTTTCCATGGTAATTCATTGCGCCGATCACGGCTTTTGGGTCAGTTTTCTTATGTGAGCAATTCTAGGTACTGAATCGTGACGATTTTGGGCGAATCGGCCGTAGAAATAGCATAGACGAAATTGGCCTAAAAAACGAAAAATGAAAAACCTGAGTTGTCCGGGGTTTAGAAGAATGTGTGACCAACGTATTGTGATTTTGGTCCGACCTTTGGGGCTTATGTAAAAGTCAGAATATTATCTAAAAATGCGGGAGACGCATATAAAAGGAGGAATATGGCCTTGTGTAAGCAGTGAAAGACTTGGCTCGACAACGCTTTTCAAGTCTCTGATGTGGTACACACGGATACAAGTACATAAGAGTCATATTTTTGCGCCGTTTATTCTTTATTTCGGTTGCAAGTGGCAACCCTCGTACATTGTAGACAAATGAAACTTTCACGTTTGTTTTTTTCTAGCATTTAGCAACCTCTAAAACCACTAAAATAACGATCAGACTTTAGATCGCTGACACTGGTTTGCACAAAGTGTATCGCAGAGGCATTGGGAACGCAAGGTCTCCTTCTGTGGCAATGACTCACCGGTTTATCCTGTCACAAGAGTTTGGTAAAAAGGGTGAAAATCAACGGAAGACAACACTTTTTGCACTGGTGCTGCTGTATGCACAGCGGTGCGTACGTTAGCAACAACGATAAAGCTACATGCAGAAATGTTTTGCAATCTCTGATGTTTCTGTTTTTTTTGCACAGAATTTACAGTATAGCCGATTAAACATGGCAGCTTTTTTCAGGGTGCAAGGAGCGCGCGAATTTTGAATAAAAGAAAAAGAAGTTCAGAAACCAAATTGTATACCAAATTTGACGCGTTTTTTTAAACTAATGGATTATCCGTATTATTCTGTTCATTCTTTCTCCCTTGCACACATGATTGGAAATTATGTTGGCATTTTTGAAAAAGACAACTCCTAGTCAGCGACTAATCCCGCCTTGATGGACTGCCTCATTTATTCGGCCATGCTGTACAGAATTTCGCACATGATGTGATTTTAGACTAAACTGAAGAGGACAATTGAAAAATATCTAGATAACTTCAAAGTTTTTACGCTTTTCTGCAAGCTTTTAAACAACAAACGCGGCGCAAAAATATGACTCTTATGTACTTGTATCCGTGTGTACCACATCAGAGACTTGAAAAGCGTTGTCGAGCCAAGTCTTTCACTGCTTACACAAGGCCATATTCCTCCTTTTATATGCGTCTCCCGCATTTTTAGATAATACACAAAAAAAAAAAAAAATAAAAAAAAAAAAAATTATCTCCCCCCCCACACCCCCCCCCACCCCCCCCCCCCCCCCACCCCCCCCCCCCCCCCCCACCCAAAACCAACAAACAAACAAAAAAAAAAAAAACAACCAAAAACACCAAAACCCCACCCAACACAACCCCCCCCCCACCACCCCCCCCCCCCCCCCCCACCCCCCCCAGCCCCCCGCGCACTCCCCCGCCCCCCCCCCCCCCCCCCCCCCCCCCCCCCCCCCCCCCCCCCCCCCCCCCCCCCCCCCCCCCCCCCCCCCCCCCAAACGTACGTGTGATACTGAATATCCCGCCCCGCCCCGCCCCACCTCCCCCCTTCCCCCCTTTCCCACCCACCCCCCCCCCGCCCCTCTCGTTTTTTCACCCCCCCCCCCCCACAAACCCTACTTTCCCCCCCCCCCCCCCCCCCCCTCAACTTCCACCAACTTCTACTTAAAACGAGCAGAGGCCAACAAATTACCAAGTGGCCCAGGTTCACTGGATTGGGTGCATTTATTCTTCAAATAATCGCTTGTGGCAGCAATTTTTTTTATTTTTTTGACCGACGGTTTTGTCCGTTGGCCGTTGCACACGGACTTCGGTTCGGTACCAAGCGCACACAGCAACACAGGAACACGCGCTGGCTTACCTTCTTTGTCCGTGTCTGCTGTTTCGGCTGAGGTCGCGTTGAGCGCAACTTCTTCCGCGCATTCCTCTTCACAGGCGCCACTTCATTCACGGCAGCTGGCTGCTGAGAATTCGTCGTTTTTGACTTTTTCGATTTATCAATGCGTGTGGATGCGGCGGTTGATTTCGGTTTCTGCGTTGCCACGGCCGCGACGGCGACGATGGGCAGCTCGGCGTCCACTTGGGCGCAACAACGATCGTCGATCAGCACGACCGGTTCATCCTCGAGAATGCTGATGCTTGGACTCCGCTTGGATCTGCTGGCCTCCTGTATTGGAAACACCCAATCCCTTTGGCAACGGATCAAATGTTCTTGGTGTCGGAACATACAGTATACATATTTCGATGTTCAACGAGTTGATCAGTTGGTGATAACGTGATGCATGCTTTCCGTACAGGCATTGCCGCGAAGGCGGAGTCTATTTTAAAGTTAAAAATTTGTTAAAAAAACAATTTTTTTGTTTTTTTGTATTTTTTTTCTCTTAAAAAAATTAGAAAAACATTTCCCCAGCTCAACTGAAAATAGCTTACCGACTTGAAATTCGATCAATTATGATGGAGACGTCACGGACACGACACCAAACAGCAACCAAAGTAACGCTTGCAGACGGTACAGCTCGGACGCTCCGAATTCATAATGTGAAGTGAAATGTCACCTTGGCTGCTTCGGAAATGTCAAAGCAAACTTTGCAATGCTCAAAAATTTCATTCCAAAAGTTGTTCAAGCCTAAAATCAATCGATAAAACTGTCCAAGATGTCGATTTTGGACTTGCCTGCCGACGGTTTTACAAGGTGATGCCAATTTTTTTGAGAACTTTTTTGTTTTTGTTGAAATTTTTGTTTAACTTTCCAAAAAATTGTGCCAAAAATGACGGTTTTCAAAGCATGTCAGGGAAAAATTTTTGAAATAAAGAAAGAATCGGCATTTGTTTTTCATTTTTTTATTATTTTCGTTTTTGTTTAACAACCCTAGTGCATCCTGCACAGAAGGCATGCATCACGTGACCAATCAGCTAGTTGCATATGAAACAGCTATGAACTTATCAATTGCATACCACTTTTCCTCACAATTTTCATTAAAAAAAAACACCGAGAAGCACAAACACCAACAGTCAGTACAACGAAACCACCAAAAGCGCCAAGCCAACCGTCACCAACCAGTGTGTCTTTCCTTGCAACCTCCTTGACCACTTCGACTTCGTCATCGTCTATTTCTTCAACTTTCACATCACGTTTCACCGTCAAAAATCCGGTGATCGACTTTTGAGTGGCCGGAGACTTCGGATCACCGGTCGCTGTTCGTTTCACGCCACGAGGCTGAATGATTGAATTTACTGATCTTGCGTGATTGCAAAATTCGGTACACAATTAAACGGTGATTTATGGGAATCAGAAAACACAAAATGATGACACGATTGTTGGTGGCAGCCACGATTCCACACGACACGTTTCACACATTTTATGAAAAGAAACCAAACCGGTTTTTTTTACGCCAAAAAACCGGTTGATTACCAATAGAAAATTTGAATTTTAAGCCGTCGAAAAAAATCCAAGTTTTCAGTCATCGAATCCACCACTCAATTGTGCGCGAAAAGCAACGCTTCTGATTATTGTTCACAAAACTGACAAGAACATGTTTTATTCAGCTTTTCTTGCTCAATTGTGTGTTTGGCAAAATCCAGAGCAATATTCTGAAGCTGGGAAACCATTTTCGAGAAAAAAATCTTGGTAAAAACCAATTTTAAAACAGTGAAAAACTGTTCTTTTCACAAAAAAATAAAAAAAAACCGTTTTTTTCCATCCCTCCCTACCCCTACCTCCTTGAACAACTAAGTGACCTCGAACAGCTACTGAACTAACAACCTTGACTTGACATTGCTATTGCTGTGGTCAGTTTTATAAAAGTGAGTCGAGTTGTGTCTAAAAAGTAAGGAGTTTTGCTCCAGGGTGCTCAAAAAGTTAAACCCAGATAATTTCTTGATGATGTTATGGGGGTGAACCGGCAAAATGAAATAATTTGGTGTTGAATTTGAGCAAAAATATAATACCAATATGAAGCCCCAGACACAAGAGGAACTTTGGGTTCAATTATTCAACCAGAATTCGTTATGGTGTGACTTTCGGAACACCCTGGCCCTTGAGTGAAACTCTTCAATTTTTCGACACTACCTACTTTTGAAAAACTGACCACTGGCCTCAACTTCAGCTGCAAAAACTCTCTCTCAACAAAAATCTTCAAAAATGGTGCGAAGTGAAATGACCACGACATGACTCATGAAACGAAAACAAAAAATCTCTTGGTCTTCTCATCTCAAGTACGTTTTCTTTCGGCAACCCACTCGCCTTTCATGATCATGCCTCCATCAACAAACAATCACAGCGTAAACCGCACCATTTTTAGCGGATGTCGCGGGCAGGGCGCGTCGTCGCTGTGGCCTTGGTCCTAGGGTTGTTAAAAAAAACAAAAATCGTCATTTTTGTTTTTGTTTTTTAAATTTTTTTTTTAAAAAATTTCAAAAATCAAAGTTGTGCTGAATCAATCAGGGAGTCCGAAGAATTACATATGATATGCAAGCGCCTCCCGAATGACACCCGTATGGCGGAACTTTGCAGATTTTGTTTTGGTGACCTCAATTACCCCTTTTCCAAACCGTCACCATGCCTCTTCTTGTGTTTTGACCTCCAAAACGTCACTAATTGTCCCCAGCTAAGCTAATGCTAAAGTGAAGACAAACATACCGCCTTGAAATTCGATCAATTCTTCTGATGGTGTCGCGACGACACGACACGAAGCAGCAACCAGACAACGTAGCGCTTGCAAACGGTGCAGCGAGCACAATCGGACGCTCTGCGAGGCTAATCGTCACCTTATCTGCATCGGAAATGGTAAGCTAAGCTTTGGGACGCTCAAAAACTTCATCGCAGATGTTGTCGAAGCCTAAAATCAGTCGGTAAAACGGCCCAAAATCGACTGCTAAAGGTTTTACGAGGTATAATCAAAGAAAATTTTTGTTGAACTTTCGAAAAATTGTGCCAAAATTGAGGTTTTCAGAGCATATTAGAGGAAAATTTTTCGAATTTTTTTTAAAAAAAAAATCGGCATTTTTGTTTCTTTTTTAATCACTTTTTTTTTAAAAAAAAATTTTTCATTTTTGTTTAACAACCCTACTTGGTCCGCTCAGATTTAGTTTGATTTTAGTTTTACTTCGAATTCTTCCTTTTTCCGGTTGCGTCGCGTGTCATTCAGATGCAAAGATGGCACAAATTGTTCACTGTTGGCTTCTGAAAATTTGAAAAAGTTATGTGTGTGTTTTGTGCTTGTGTTGTGGTGTGCTGTGCTGTGCAGTGCAGCAACTGCGCAAAACCAAAAACGCGCGCGCGTAAATTTTACGTAAAACTACAAAGCTAAACCGGAGCTGGAGCTGATCCCTGATCCCAATGTTTCACCCCTTCAACAAAGCTGTCAATCAAGGCACTTTCACTTTGTTAAAAAGGCTTCACTTAGGATTAGGATTAGGTTTAGGATTAGGAACCTACAACGACTTCATTAGGATTAGGATTGGGCTTAGGATTAGGAACCTACAACGACTTCATTGAAACCGAACTAAACAACAAAACAGACTGTAAACTTGGCTTTGGTTTAGTAATGTAGGCAAAGCTAAATTTTATCGAGCTTTCCTTGCTGTTACATTTGAAATGGCAGATTGGCGGCAATTCAAAAAGACGATGGGCCAGCAGCCGCGTTTACCAAAATTGGGCATCCTACGATAGTCCACTGAATGCAACACGACACGCTGATTGGCTAAATAGTGTATTATTGCTTGCAACCAATCAGTGAAAAGCCAATGCAGTGTAAGGTAGTAAAATTTCAATTAAGAAATTTAGTTGTTGGATTAATCAAACGCAGCGCCACCGTTTTTTTTTACCAAGCGAACATATCGCCTGCCACATCACCACGATTTGTCAAAACAAAAGTGGCATCAAAGTTTTCTTTCAAAGGATTGCAATGAATTTTAATAAGTTGGGCTCATTTAGTAACGTCTTCTCAGTGCAGGGTTTTCTTCGCACTGGCGGCACACAACAAATCAACCAGCGCAAAAACATAAGCTGAAATATCCAGCCGTTTGAAATCAATATGATGAATTCTTGCTTGTTGGTGAAGTGAGACAAAACTGAAAAGTAATCAGAATAATGCTGTGAGATTCCAAGAACACCCAGGAAAGGGACAAGGTTCTAGGAATAAAATCCCTAAACGTACTACGTCACACTGGCATTATAGTTGGAAAGAGATTATGCAAAATAGCAGCGATATTGGTTAGATCAGGTGTGTGCTTTCAGAACAAGTCAGCGTGTCAGTTCTTGGGCGTAATTATGAGCTATGACGCAAAACACAGGTTGGCAGTTGTTGTTGGTGGTATTGCGGAGAGGAAAAAGTGCATCTGCATTCTGCACTGTGGGTATGAAGCAAAGTCAGATTTTTGCCTTTCTTACCTACTCTTGTTTCTTCCTTGCTCTTTGGATCTGATGCTTTTTATTTTGCAGTTTTGGTGGTGCTGATTTTTGGCGCGTGTGTTTTTTCTGCAAGGTGCTAGCTTAGCTTGTATGTCTCAGTCTTTTTGCCAGAAATCATTTTTGCAGTTTAAATGCACAAAAACCTTTGTGGTCGTTGTCTTATTCGAACGTTTTTCATGTTGAACGTTTTTATGTGCCAAGTGCTTATTTTCTGTTGATTTACTGTATTGTGCGCAAATTAACCTGAACCTGACCACACCAATTTGAACACAGAGACAGAACCGTGCGACCGCAGAAATTGCGCTACATAAATTTGAATTCCTCTTTTTAGAAACGGTATCAGAATCCAACAAGAAAGTCAGTGAACCAATCGATGGCTTCTTCATATTTGCCGCATTTCGGGGCGCAGCAGCCGTATTTGCCCCTCGGCGGACCACCTGGGGGTGCATTTTGGCCCGGCCCGACCCCGGGAAACTTTTACCCGCTGCATCATCACACATCAGCATTCCATCAACCTGCACCCGTTTCCATCAGCAGCTCATTGGCCGATTACCATGCGTCGTTTTCCAACCATCAACAACCAACATCATCAACGTCATCAGCCAATCCGCAATCAATACCCTGCATAAATGTGACCATCGCGTGGCCGTCGCCCTATTTTGCGCCGCGAAACAGCGAAACTCAAAGTCACGTCAATCTTGGTGTGTCGATGCGAAATCCGTCGATAGTCGACGAGTCTACAGAGCAGGACACAAAAATTGCGGACACCACCGAGAATGAGAATGTCGCGCACGCAACGTTGTTGGACCATCCAGACGCGACGGCGTATCATTATTTGGGCGTGCTGACGTTCACGAGTGAACTGGCGAATCGGTTCGTTGGATTTCGTTGTTTGTTTTTGTTTTGGAAAAAAGGGGCTAGCTTGATTTGTTTGAGTTGAATGGCTTGATTTGTTTCCCAATGATATGGAAAAGCTTTTAACACGATGAGGCAGAGCAACGAGCTTTTGTCGATGTGTTGACGAAAAATTCTGGAATCGCACATTTTTTGGAATCGTGCTCTTTTTTTGTTGCTGCAATGAAGGCTCAACAATTTTTGTTACAGAAGACGTTCCAAAGGTGTTTTTTTTTGTTTTGTTTTCTGTTCAGATGTGCCGACGCAATGGATCGCGGCCAATTTCGTACCGTGAGAGCAGCGCGCGATTTCATCGTGCAACAGATTCGATTTGAATCTGTTGGCTCTTCTCCGGTTGCATGTTGTTTGCAATAATTTTTTTGTTTTTGTCTTTATCGCGCTGCCCACAAAACGCGAGTCATATTGCAGTTAATACCGTAATACCGTAATCCTGCGGTATACCGGTAATTGACCGTGACAGTGATTTCTATGTGGGACAGAGCACACCCGAAACCCCCAAAAATAAATATAAAAATACCAAACCAAATTTAAATTTTTTGTTTAAAATGCAAAAAAAAACTGTTCAGCCGCAAGTCGAAACTAGCACCAGACCTGCAGTGTCGTCCGATCACGGTTGCGAGTCACACTGCGCGGATCTGAGCAGCACTGGCAGGTGGCCGACAGCAACACCAACGACAGCCAGTGCAACGGTGGTGCATTCGCCAGCTGCTGCGTCTTGTCTTTCGGAAGATTCCAGTCTTGATCGTTAGTTGTTTTCTTTTTTTTGTGTTTCGTTAGCAGTGTTTTATGTGAGATACAACTGTTTGCAATTGTAATCGGTCTTTGAGTTTCGTTTGCATTTCAAGCTGCTGGTTGGTTGGTTTGATTTCGAAGATGGCGCCAGTCAACCAAAACTGGCGAACTGCACAAATAACTAATGTGTTTGCGTGTTCGTGAATCCACAAAACTACAAGTTTTGTAGTATAAAACAATACTACTGTATAAAGAAGCAGATCACTCAAGTCTTATGATAAGCGGAGCTGTACAAAGTGTCCAGCCAATGGGTGAGTGCAGTGCAACACACATTCACGCTAAATAAAAGTGTCCGAAGTAGTGTCCGGTGTACTGTCCGCCGCGCTGTCCAAAGCAGTGCCCGTTTTCGCCGCGGTGTTCATGAATGTAGCGGCATAAAGAAGCCGAGTATTGTTTCGCTACTCACTGCTGATGAGCGACGTTCACAGTATTCCCCCGGTTTCGGGACACCTCGCGGTACAGGACCCACTGACGGACAGGACAGCGGACACCACTACTTCGGACACATTTTCATTCCGCTTGAATTTGAATCACACTCACCAATGTGTGTCCGATCGTGTGACAGGTTCCATTTCGCTGCCCGTAACACCGGCGACTGCGTGCAGTGGCGCCCACGACGACGAGCAGCAGCTGCAGCAGCCAACACCGACTGCACAGCGAATCAACACCGACGCTTGTATCGATCAACACGATCAACAACAAACACAGCAACAACAACAAGCAACTGACGACAACAGAAATGGCGAACGGAAGCGGAATAAAACGAAAAAGGCGCCGCGCGCCAAACACAACAACAGCAGCAAACGGCCAGCCGTCAACAATGCGAATCCACTGGACGCGCTGCAGCAAATGCTCAGCACGCTCAACGACGAGTACGAACCGATACCGCGGGTTTGTTGGTTTATACACAGTACATGCGTCCAAACGTACGGTGTGGTTGGAAAAACGAGATTTTTTCAAGGCATTTTTGGTTATATTTAAAAGACAAACAAATTTCATTAAAAAACAAATTATTTCAACTCCAAGGTTAAAAAAAATAATGGTCCCCGACGCATTTGTTGACGTTCATATTTACGGGTTTTTCCAGTTTTTTTATTTTGTTGGGTTTCGGACAAATTCTGGTCTCCGGTTTCTTGTCAAACCAATTTTTTCTCGAATGCCTGCGTGTCGTTTCCTTCCAGAAGCGCGCGTGTTACGGTAACGGCGACTTTGAGCAAGCCGAAGCGGACGACGGTTTCGAGTTCGACTATCGTATGGCCGTGAAGCGAACGATCGACGACGCGCAACAGCAGCAGCGACAGAAGCTCGACTTGTTGAGTGCCATTCAACGGTCGGTTGGAATCGGCCAGCCGCCAACGCCCGTCACAAAGAATGTGTCAGTTGCCAGTTGTCTTGTCACTTGTCAATAACCGAGCAATACTGAACAGGGTGCTCAGTGTAGACAGTGCTCAGTAGACGCATGACTGCTCAGCAACAGAACATTTTGTCAGATGAAAATTTTAAATTTGTTTAAAATATTGCTCAGTTTCTTGTTCGGTAATCAGTGTGTCTACTGAGCAAGTTGCTCAGTTATTTTTGGAAGTTTTAAAAATGGTTTTCTTGAACATAAAAATGTACAGTTACACACCAGCATATGCGTGGTGTGGTTGTTGCAAT
>JASANC010000690.1:0-14162 GCA_030248135.1 Theristus sp. LFF4_11 | reverse complement strand
CGCACATAATATACATGCCCACGACAACAATCACCAATTCCAAACATACTCTCAAAGTAAAAACCCAGCACCCGCAATTGTGAATTTTGTGTCAAATGAAAACGCCGAAACCCAAGAACTTTCGCAACTCAACATGCAAGATGAAAACGACGCGCTACGCGAACGCCAATCAAAATTACTCACTGAACTCCGCGATGATTTGATGCGCAAAGCAAAAGTCAATTTTATTCATTCTAACAGTAAAGACAGTTGTCCGCTTCAAACCAAGCTCAAACCACTCATGCACACAAGCATGAAGCCGCCCAATTTTACTGCAACCAAAGATTCCACTGCTGCCAATGACTCTGAAGACGGCAATATCTTTTATGATGCCCCGGAACAAATCGAACACTACACTCCTGATTGCCGAAACAAACTCTCAGCTAATATTGATGATCTAGTTTCTAACTCTCACCAAAAGCGCCGGAAAAAGAAAAAGTCAACACCGCCCAAGCTAGTGCGCACTAAACCTTTACAGCACGTATTGCATCAATCCATTCTAGAATTTGTGCACTCAAAAACGTTTCGTAATGCAGTGTCTATATTAAAATCTTTGTGTTTTATTTTAATGTTGGCTGCTCTGTTAATAATTTTTGATGTTGTCTTGAAGAAGCTGAATCGCGTTGATACTAATTGTTTGAAACTTCCTGAGAACCCGAAACATGTTTTTATTAGCGTTGCACGGATAGTTGCCGCCCAGAAATCCAAATCGAAGCTTGAGTCACGAATGTTAAGCACAAATAACGCAAGCACAAAACAGGTTCTACAACAAAAATTCACGACAGACTGTTTGCTTTGGAATCCCCCTGTTGAAATGTTTCAGAATTTTTGTTCAAAAAGCTTTCCGCAAACGAATTATCAGCGCGCATCACTCATGACCTGGAAAGAACTGTTGTCAAAAATCAAAAATTTTTGAATTTTGCCCGTACCCCAGAAAAACCGCCGTTGCTTTGTCAGCGGTGAGCAAAAAAATAAGTATGTCAAAAATCGGGTGCCAAAAAAAAAGATGTCCGTTCTCTCAATCTGTTTAAATGTTTTTGTCATGTTATGTTACTTGTTGCTTTGTTGTTGTCATTTTTTGATTTTCTTCGTGTAGCTGCAAAACTTGAGGTCAAGTTTTAATTGAGAATGAGCGTGGGTGACAGTTATTTGATATTTGATATCGACGTGATTTTAGAACAATTTTGAAACGAAGAACTTGTGTGACCATTGCCTTGCGTCAAAAAAAAGTTTGAGATTTAGTTGCTCGTTTTTGTCTTTTGTGTTTTCGATCACCCCTCGATCCTTCAGACTTGAGGACAAGTCTAATTGAGAATGAGCGTATAGTATAGTTGAGTTAATTTAAAGATAACCTTTTTAACTTATTGCATTGCTTGCTCAACTGATTTGTGTCATTCTTCCACGATATACCGCTGACACTATAGACCGCTAATAGTGCTTTCTACTATCGCTTTAACTTTATAGCTGTTACTATTATTCGCATGCACTATCGCTTTGACTCTATAGCCTTCGCTATTATTTGTGTTCACTATCGTCTTAACCATATAGCCTCCACTATTATGAGCGCTCTAAACACCATCACTTGAATGTAAAAATAGTGCTCACAACTACTGCATGCAACTAGTGTTTGATCACTAAACCATTGTCTCCCTTTTCAATAAACATAACACACCACCTACGTCAACAACTGAACTCCTATATAAAGCGATGAATCTTTGACTCTGGGGGCTCGCATTCGGCATTCGGCATTCGTGGTAGTTTCGATAGAAGTCTTGATTTAGTTGTTTGAAAACCAGTCGTGTGGCCCACCATGTGACAATCAGTTAAAAGGTATTCAGATGGGTTCGGCTGTCAGTTTATAATTGAGTCTTTTCTGGTCTTCATCAGTCTTTGACGGTCTTAGTGGTGTGTAGAAGCCCTACACCCAGAACAGGTACCGATCCACCTCAACCTCGAACCCCCAAATAACAAACACTTTATTAGATAGTAAACGAACAAATAAAACATTGAAGTCAACATGATAACAAACATATGTAATTTGTCGAGCGCACCTTGTGGAATATTTTTAAAATTCAGGATCCTTTTATGCAGAAAGGATCTAAGTCAAAATAGACAAAGTTTCGTATTGGAGACGTTCGCTGTACACAAAAATTCTTCAATTACCGCAGCAGTAAAAACCAAAATCGATGTAACCAACGCAATCAAAAAGGTCATTTGTGCTGAGAAGGGTGCAAGTTGTCTAGAAAAGTGGACACCGGTCCGCTGTTTCACATTTATTACCTTTTTAATTATTTTCTGACAAACAAGCTATTAGTTTTTGGGCGTATCTAAAATTTTACCCGACAAGCTTATCCATCAATGCTTTGGTGGCGTCAATTTTGATCAACGATATTGCCAATGAAAACTACAAAGTGTGATAAATCATTCAGAAGCTTGGCGGATCTAAATTTGACAAATAAACAGTCTCCATATAAGGTCTCCTCTTGCCCGCACGTGCAATACTTCATTTGTACATAGTTCAACCAGACTTTATGCTGTTCGTTTGCGTGACATAGCAGTTTCAACAATTTTTTATTGATGACAGCAAAAGAAAGAAACACAAAAACCAGACGACCCCTCCGAGGGGATTGTGTGTCAACTTTGCCACTAAAAAAAGGCCGCATCTTTGCCACTGGTATAACTGCTGGTAATTGTGCCTGCATGCATGCAACTTTGCCACAAACAATGCACGTTATAAGATGCAGCCGCAACTTTGCCACTACAGGGTGTTTGTTGCTTTCACGCAATTCTGCTTACTGAGCAAATTGTTGAGTACTAACGGGTGGTTTTTGAACATGTTAATTGTTGGGTTTTTGTTCTGCGCGCACCGGGTGTGCATATGCTCCAGAGGAAGACAACTGCTGTGAAAACTGGGGCAGCTCTGCATGTGACATTGACTTACGCGTGCAACTGCAGTACCGACCAAAGAACTACACAATTACACAACTGGAGGGGGCCGATTGGCGTGACCCCAACAATTACAATCTCCAAGAGGCGACTTGGGGTAAGAAATAATAGTAACAGAACACATTCGATAACTATCCAATACCGATGTTTCTGGTCGTCCTGCTGGGCGGGTCAGGGCAATTTTTTTAGGTCGGGCCTGTGGGCGATCTGGCTTAAAAAACTGTGCGGGTCGGGCTAAAACCGACAGGCCCGACGTACGTGTACCTCGGTGAATCGGAGAGCATAGTTTTAGGGACGTGTTGTGGCTTTCGAGAGTGCGTTACAGGCCACAAGCCATTCACTTCCTGAAATTAGGGAGCGACTTTCAAAAAAAGAACTGCTGAAAAAGGTGGCACTCCGGCTTGTTGGACCATCACGTGGCACGCCATGACCACACGCTCGCACGGGTCACAAGAACAGTGATCAAACTGCAGGGTGAAACAATCAGACAACGCATCAGCAAGTCAACCCTGATTAAGCTTCTTTTGTAATCTGCGTAATATTTGTCCATCAGCGCGTACATTGTTGCGTTTCGAAGAAAGTGCATCGCAGCACAGTGGAGGGCGCACTTGGTGCAAAAGAAGCACAGCAGAACACTAAGAGATGGAGTTTTGAGTTTGTTCCAGTGGTACCACTCAAAGACTGTCTTGCATCCTACGTCTGTTTTCTCTTCGCCCATCAATAGACACCTTCAATTCGATTCTTTTTGCCTATGTACAGATACAGTACATGTACGTGGAGTGTGCAATTCTTTATGGTACTGTGTGGCCGAATGAACAAGGCAGTACTTGTATTCTTCCTCAAGGCGGGTTAGCCGCAGACTAGGAGTTGTTTTATTCAAGAATTTCAAGATAATTCCCAGTCATGTGTGCAAGGGAGAGAGAATGAACAGAACAGATCTAGACAGAAAATACAGTTTTTTTTACTGGAAAACGATAAACAAACTCATCAATCCGTTCCCCATCTTCTTTTTATAAGACCTTACACGCTTAACATGAATATCCCGGGCATGTCACTTCCCACCGCCGTTTACTGTCACGGAAAACAAATTAAAAAACCGTATTGAACAGGACACGGACACTGGACTCTGCGGGACATGATTCTTTTTAGCATGTTCTCTTATTACAGGCACTTCACACTTTATCCAAAATAATAAGATTTTTTTTCAAATTTTATATCCGATACAAGGGCTCCTTATACAAAAGACGTTACGGTTTGGTGGCCTATGTATGAAACAGTTTACGGTAATCGTTTGAATTTTACGCATTTCAAAACTTCTTTTTTCTATTTAAAACACAAATGAAGGTTACAACTTATAAGCATAAGTCAGCACTGGAATCGTTTATATTTTTGTAGAACAAATCATCTAAACACAACTGATACAAATCTGTGGGCGAATCCTACTTCGTGCGGCGGTGCCTATTATGTTTTTCAAACTTTTCAATCATTTCTATATCCAAATGGACTAGGACACTCGTTGAGTGGATGCGTCAGATTCACCATGCCAATGTAAACGTCGAAGTGCATCGTGAACCACTCACAGTACCATTTATGATCCGCACACACGTGCGTGAACTTCTTCGAAAACTAGAAGAAAAAAATTCCACTGAAGTAAAGTGTCATCATGAAGACATAACAAAATAAAAACACCCGCTCCTGATATGAAAAAATCCGTCGTTTCTTTTTTGGAGCACTAAAGCCCAGTTTTAACTGCGTATGCATACAGTATACTGGAACTTTGATTTGAAAGTGCGCGGTCTTCAGAGGAGGCCTTATTTATGTAGCTGTACCGTAAAATCGCGTTTGTCAGTCATCAGTGGTTCATACAAAGATTCCCAGAAAACAAAAAAAACATGTATTGCATACGCTCGCAAAACTTCGTGCCTTGTGGCTTATTGCCCGGGATGGTTGATTTTGTGATATTCTGCTTTCTAGGTTCGCTGATGTTTTACCCAGACATAACATCTGTCTGTGGTAAAACACCTATGGCAGTTCTGCCTGGTGTCCGTCGCACTGACGAGCCAGGTGGCACCGCGGTATGCGTCTACCTGGCGAAACCGCGAACAGCGAACTTCATCTATGTATGCTCGATTCGAAATTGTCAGACAAATTTTAAAACTCTTTCGTAAAACGCATCCATTTGGAAGCGACTTAATGGTGTGTTTCTACAGTTTCGTCGATTTATCATCTACCTTGTGAATTTGTTGTCCACTACCATCTCTGCCGTCACAATACAGATAATTCGGTCTGTGGTTGTAACTTGCCGTTCTTTCCTTCATATAGTTGTACATTGCGTCGCACACTTCATATGGAAAAACTAAAAACTGGTCAGTTTTTGCTTGTGTTTTCATTTGTTGTAAAGCGTTTTTTTTGAAGTTGACAGAAGAAGTTTGCTGGTTTTACTGTATTCATTTTGCCGCAAGCTTTTGTTGAGTAATCAATTTTCGGGTTCTGCGACTCAATTCGTTTGCAGAGGCATGTAAAAGAAAAACTATAGTTTTAATTTTTATGTGGCAATTCAAAAGAGCCTGCGAGCGACCCGGCCATAATTCTGCTACTCGGATCAGTTTACCAGTTTTGAATTCCAAGCGTTTTCAATTTCCAACTTGAATTTCATGCACGAAACTGTTTACCAACCAATGCGCACATTGAGTCTCGGAACCAAAATAAATAGTGAAGTAAATCAAGTTTACAAGTACTTGGAATATCCTTGCGAATCAACAGGTCGTTTCTACTGAAAGTGTCATGGTCCCACACTTCCTGAAATGCACAAAACAACACTTGAAAATAGTTAAAAATATGTTGATCGTTCCAACAAATCGCTTCACACCAGAGATGGCCTCAGCCTCGTTAAAAAAGTACCCAGGCATCGTGACTTTTTTCTTTTCCAAATGGATCTTGGAATCGCCCGTAAGCTAATTGCTGCAAACGACAGCTTAATCCTTGGACCCAGAATCAAAATGAAAAGACAACTCGGGCGGCAGTGTCATACGATGCGCATCCAAAATGGCAGGTCCCAATACGTCGGTCGTTCGACTCCACTGTCCGTGCGACACGTGTCCAGTACAAAAAAATCTTTCCGAAATTGTTCCGTGAGATCGGCGAGCGTGAAAGTAACCGTACAGTCGTCAGGAGTTCCAACACCTGGCTCAGTCGGTTGTTGTACTGATGTGACAAAGGCGTGTGCGTATCAATGGATAAACATTATGGCGAACACGTGCAGAGGCAGAAACAAGCACGCACGCACGCACGCACGCACGCACGCACGAACGCACGCACGCACGCACGCACGCACGCACGCACGCATGATTCTGGTTGAAAAATTACCACTGACCGTTGCATCTGTATATGCTCTTGTACGTGAGTTTGTGTCTGAAATAATTGATTCAAACAAACATTCCTGTTTTTTTCCTTTAACCTGTACAATTTTGTTACGTGTTCTGTTCGTTCAATGTGTAGCCGTCCAGGGCTCCCAATTCGTCATCGCCAACCAGTTTCCAAGCTGTCTTTTCTGAAATGGACTACTTATTAAATATAATTTGAACGTTACAAAAGCAGTCTATGAAAAAAAAAATTTCAAAAATAAATTTCAGAAGTGAAAAATTGAAATTTTCAAACAATGTTGCATGCATACGCCATTTTCTTTCGTTCCAATCGTAGGACCTTCCTTCTCGCCCGTCGAGTCTTTGGTCCCTAATTCTTTTGCGTCGTTGTAGTTGCACCTTGCAGTTCAAGTTTACTTTTTAATCTCACCATCTAATCAAACACGCTTAAAAAGTCACCTTAAAAACACCTGAAAAAACGCTTTTCAACGGCGGTCACGGAAAGAACCATTTCACTTACCCAAACCTTCGGCTCGCATAGTTCCCCTCGCTCCACTTCACAATACATCGATTTGTCTGTTGTCGAGAGAATATAGGTAACTTGCAACACACATACAGTGGCGAGCAAAAGTTTGGAAACCCCTGTGCGCCTGTGGGTGTATGGTGGTACAGTATGACCGAATAAAAAAGGCAGTCCTTGTATTCTCCATCAAGGCGGGATCAGTTGTGTTTTTCAAGAATGCCAAGATAATTTTTAATCGTGTGAGTGCAGGGGGAAAGGTCAAACAGAATTGCACGAAGACTCAATTAGTTAAAAAAACACGTCAAATTTGACACACAGTTGTTTTTTTGAACGTCTTTCTTCTTTCATTCAAATTTCGCGCTTTCCTTGCACCCTGAAAAAAGCTGCCATGTTTAAACGGCCATTCCGTATGTATGTGCGTGCTTTCATTGTGCGTCTCTCCGCAACACATGCTAGTTTTGTTTTTATGAACACAACAACTGCTTGTTCCAAAAATTAAAAATATTTGCTTATGTGCACAGGAATAACGCAAAAATGCGCAATGTGCAGCGCACGCAGGGGTTTCCAAACTTTTGCTCAGCAATGTAGCTGCGAAAATTCGCCACAAAACATGAAACGAAAACAAAACGTAAACTTACGTCCCTGACGTATTACGACCCTTCTGATGCTGATTTGGACATACTGTCTGAAAGTAAAACACAAAAATGAACCAAGCGCCGAGACCGAACAGAAAGTTTCCAGTATAGAGTCGAACTGAAAATTATAGGGAATCAGCTGATTGGCTGGTGATGCACGTGATGCATGCTTTCTGTGCAGAAAATGCTGTGTGGGGAAGAATTTAGTTTGCACAGAAAGCATGCATCACGTGACCCCCAACCAATCAGCTGATTACCTATATAATTTAGAGTTCGACTGTCGCATGAGTACACGAATATGTCAGGCGTGTCTTGGCGGGAAGCTCAGAAAACAGCATGTTTCACTATACTGTATGCGTTCAGTGGCCTGCGCAACAAAAAACTGACATATACGAGTGCCCAAGTCGTCATTATTGTAAACTGTAATGTTCCGAACCGAATTTGATGCGTGCGATCTACCGATTTTAGAACCACCACCAGCAAAACGGCAAGACCAATGAAATTCATGGTGCGACACCGACGGAAAATGCGAATTGAAGAGGTGTTGTAAATTAACTTTGACCACAGTGGGCTCAAAGAGAAGCGAGTATTGTAGATTTATTCAAACGTGTCCGACCGAAATGACGTCATTTTGTTTCCTCAAACGCTCGTTTGTCATGCACAGATACAATTTCAATTTAGTTCACCCCTTAACCTGAACTTTTACTTTTTGTGTCAACCAAACTAAAATTCCGTGTCTCGCTGCATGACAAGCACATATGATTTAGAGCATGCAAGTGACGTCATTTCAGTCAGAGACCGTCAGTAAAGAGTCCTTTACTCTCTCGACTACTGAATGCTAAGGGCCAGGGTAATTTTTTCCCCGCGCTTGAACGCTCTCCTACTGATCAAGTATGGTTAAAAATGTCTTTAAAAACATATCGGTATTTTATATGAACAAAGAATTTCCCGTTTCATGAAGGAGGCGCTATAATCGTAAACATGTGGCGCGCATATTGCGGTGAATTGCAGATTTTCAAAGGCATGCAGAACGGTGCGCTGTATCGTTGAACGACGCACTGCTACTATTGGCCTTCCTAAGCTGATCACTTTTAATTGAAGGTTGAGTGATTGAAGGTCTGGAAACACAGGTTTTTCCTTCTTCTGTAACCGTGCTAATGGAACCTTATATGCAAGACTTTACGGTATACCGTATTACCCCCATTAAACCCCCCCCCCCACCATTAATCCCCCCCACCAATAAACCCCCACCCCACGACAAGTTTCCGAATGACCCCCCCCCCCCCCCACAAATAATCCTCCATGGGGGTTAATTGGAAACCTGTTTGAAACACATACCCAGCGAATTCAGTGGCTGAATGCAGTTACATTGGTGAAATTGTGCTACCAAAGGCCCCAAAGGGATGAGTTAATGGTAATTTCATTACAAAAGGCTGTTACAAAAGGAAATCTCTGTGAAAAGTAGAAGTTTCTGCGACTTTCTTGCCTGCCATGCAAGGTATTTTTGCCCTTTTTTCAACAAATCCCCACCCCTAGAATTTATTTGTAAATAAACCCCCCCCCCACCAATAAACCCCCACCCCTAAAAGTCGCTGACGTATATCCCCATGGGGGTTTATTGGAGGTAATACGGTACCACTAGTCAGTGACACGATAAACGTAACAGTCTAGTTTTGAATGTTCATTGCTGAGTGCGTGACCTGCGTTCCTCATCTTCGTGCGTGCGTCATTGTCTATTAGTATCAATTTTTTAAGTTCTGCAACTGAATGCTTGTGCAGACATTAAACGGAAACTAGTTTCAATCCTTCTATGGCAACTCAAAGTCGCCTAAGTGACACTGCCCTATGTAGGGGACTCGGATCAGTTTACCAATATTTTGAATTCCCGCGTCCTGCATAAAACTGTTTACCTGTCTATGCGCGCATTGAGTTGCGGGACCAAAATGAAAGATCATAGTTACAAAATGTTACAGCAGTGGTGCCTTTTTCAGTAATGTTACATGAACACTTGTTTGATGTTCCTTCTTCATATTGTACAGCTTCGTTTGTCACCAATCGTGCAGATTGTCCAGTTGCAGTTTGCCATGAGGTTGATTGCTTCGGTGGTTTTACTTCTGCTGCTACATGCGCCGAAACTCAGCAAATCGAGACCGTTAAAACAGTACGTGTGCGGTTTTGCGTATTTTTTTCAAACCACCTCAAAATTATAACACAACAAAGCGACAAACGAAAGATTCGGAAAATGGTAGAGCTTTATTATTGAGTTGCGTTCATTCATCAACGTGATTTGAATAAAAAATGCTAAAATAATGTCTTAAAGGAAGCTGACTTTCCATTTTATGCTTCATGCAGAATTCTTCATCTGTTTTCAGATACATCCAAATCCGCATCAGCAAAGTATATATTGAAAAAGGAGGTAAGTTTTTTGTATGCTAATTGAATTAAATTTCACAGAACACTGCAACCAGAACGATACAACCACAAAAAATTCTCATATAGGGTCCCCTAATATAGCACTGCAACTAAACTGAATAATTCAGAAGCGAACCATTTGTTGTGAGCACTGCTTACTGAGCAAATTGTTGAGTACTAACGGGTGGTTTTTGAACATGTTAATTGTTGGGTTTTTGTTCTGCGCGCACCGGGTGTGCATATGCTCCAGAGGAAGACAACTGCTGTGAAAACTGGGGCAGCTCTGCATGTGACATTGACTTACGCGTGCAACTGCAGTACCGACCAAAGAACTACACAATTACACAACTGGAGGGGGCCGATTGGCGTGACCCCAACAATTACAATCTCCAAGAGGCGACTTGGGGTAAGAAATAATAGTAACAGAACACATTCGATAACTATCCAATACCGAAGTTTCTGGTCGTCCTGCTGGGCGGGTCAGGGCAATTTTTTTAGGTCGGGCCTGTGGGCGATCTGGCTTAAAAAACTGTGCGGGTCGGGCTAAAACCGACAGGCCCGCTCCGAACATTGTGCGGGCCATGGCCAGAGTCCTTGGCTCACAATATCCCTGTTAAAATTTAGGATATTTAGTCTTATAAACAACTATTTTGAAATTGTTTTTGAATTTCTGGTGTTTTTAACCAAAAATTGCAACAACCTGAGGTGGCAGTGTGGCACTTCCCCCTGAACCAATTTGCATCCGGTGTCCCCTCCCCTGGCAGGTGACCGGGGAAAATTTTTTGGCACCCCCAAGAAATAACGGAACTTCCACAAAAGTTGTCATCTTTGGTATTGGTTGAGCTTGAGCTACCATAAGTGTTTTTTTTATTTTGTTTGAGTGTAGTTGTTAAACTTTTTATGTACTTTGTTTGCTTGACAACAAAGTGATTTTGAAAGTACATAAAATGAAATTAGTACAATCGATTTGCGAACATGGTCTTGTGGTAATCTTTGTTTCACTATTTCTAAACAAAGATGAGGAATACGTTGTGATTCGCTTCTCTTCGTCAAATGAAATTCTGTTACTTTTCATTTTATTGTGCAGAAAAAACCGAGAAGATTAGAGTGGGCAACAATCAATTGGATGATTTGACGGACGACTATTTGCAGATATTGGAGTAAATAGTGATTGCCTTTTTTATTATTGATCTCAAACATGAATTGCTGATTGCCTGAAAACGTGAATCGTGATTTTTTTTTTCAATGCTATGAGTTCAACTAACTTAAAACTGAATAATCAAAGATTTTTTTCAGTCCCCCGAGTCACAGGGTGTTGTAAGAAAAAATGGAATGGATAAAACGGCTTTTTCGAATCCGGTTTAACACTTTGTTTGTTACCAGCCCTTTTTACCAGTGCCTTTTGCACGGTTTAAAAAACTTTCGATTTTGATGTTGATTATCATGCCCATTCGCAAAAGAAGCAGGCAGTGGATGTCGGCTAAATATGGATCAGTGGTCGTTCGCGCTAAAAATTTCAATATATCTTTGCCTCGCTCTGTGAGTGTAAAAGGAGCTGAGAAATTTTTCTGCCGCACACAGGGAGATATTCCATAGATAAGCTGTGTGCACGAGAAATTTTCTATGGTGACTGATGTTCTACACACGCTTGTGTGCGCATAATATCGATTCTGAAGAACTGTTAGTTATTCTTCTCCCCCTTTTTCGACTACAATGTATGTCATAAAAAGGTTTTTTTTAACTTGCACTTTTTCAAACTTTTAAACGCTTACATTTTTTAACGAGTCCTGCGCGTCAACGAAATGAAATTCAGTAATGACTTAGCTCAAACTCGGAAACATTTCCTGGGCAGTGATTAAAGTTTCAGATGAAAAATGGTGAACCAGACTTGAATACGACCCGTTTTTCCTATTGTAGTTTCTTGAAACACCCTCCCTGACCTATGGAAATACCTACAAGGAGACGTACAAATGCATACGAGGTTAGTTTGGTGGCAAATAAATCAAAGGGCTCCGTTGAACATCATGAGAAACTCTGAAAAGCGATGATAGTCTTGATCGGTGGAGAGTGGGGACCGTGGACCATAAACTCTTTTGATTTTTTTCATGTAAACTCTCGCTCTCATGGAGTATTATCAGTTTTCAGGGTTCTGCGACTTAGTGCAGTTGAAGTCGTAAAAAGAAAAACTAATCTCAATCTTTATGTGGCATTCAAAATAGTCCAAGTGACTCGGCCCTATTCTAGGAAACTTGGATCACTTTACCAATGTTGAATTCCCGCGTCATGCATGAAAATGTTTGCCAATCTCTGCGAGCTTTTTGAGCCTGGGAACAAAATAAAAATCATGTTTTTTTTGTTATTGGTAAAAAGGGTACGTTAAACACAACATTAAAGTCAAACGTGTCGGACCAAAATGACGTCATTTGCAATCAAAATGTTTGTCCTGCAGAGGCTTCAGAAGTTCAGTCTGCCCCCTCTTCACGTTTCGTCACAAAACGAGTTACGAAGTCCAGCGGTTTCACCACATAAGCGCGCTTGTTTTATTCCACATGATGTCACAGTTTGGTCCGACAGTTTCAGTAAACTCTGCATTTACGGTTCGGTGTTCGCAGGAAGCATTCTGAATCCGGACCCTCCTGACCCGTTCTCGGTACCTAACGATGACTGCTGTGTGTCTTTCACACTGAGAGACAAATTCCTCCTCGTTGGGGCCGCCTACACGCTAAACGAGTGCATGATGGATCACAATGTTCAACGGCGACCAACATTAGTCGACCAACCAATATGGGTGCACTTTGTACGCGACAATTTTAAACGCGCTCATACACACCAAGTATCGTAAAGTCTTGCATAGAAGGTTTTTTATCACTTATAAGAACACCACCCAAAGGTGGGCAGAGTGTCACGCGGCAGGAAACCAGAAAATTCAAAATCCGCTAAAATCTCAAATTTTGAAGAAAACGTGACATTTTGTGTGACGTCCCCACGGTACTTTGTGCAAGTACTTTGTTCGGAACAGTTTTTTTGGGTGGGGGTCTTTAAGGTGAAAGGAACCTCATGGCATATGCACCCAAACTTGAGGCTTTAGGTAGGTACCGTATCGTACCACAATTAGGTCTTAGATGTTTCGATACACCATAATTTTGTCTTTTGTTTTTTTTTTCAGGAAATGAAAGACAGCAAAAACTTTCCTAATCCTGACGACCTGTTGTACGAAGGTGCCACGCCAAGTGAGTTCAGATAGGGTGATCAGTGAAAACGACGGTTTTAATTTTGAAACGGTTAAATCAAACATTGACGGATTCCGCTGAAATTTTGAACAGCTGTAATTTTACCGTGCAAAACACAAACTTCCGAAACCTTAAGAAATGTCCCTTATTATCCATACCACCACTGTCTATACTAATCTGCAAAGTAACAGTTCGTAAATTATAATTTGACACTATTGTGTACATAGCAACAAAAAAAAACAATTTGACACTTATCGTAAAGTCTTGCATATAAGGTTCCTCCCACTTATAAGACCCCCACCCAAAAGTGGGCGGAGTGTCACACGGCGGGAAACCAAAAAATTCAAAATTTTGACATGGTCGAAATCCTACCCCGTTTATAAGGCCCGGAATTCCTAATGTTCGCTTTATAAGACCTCCTCCCACTTATAAGGCTGTCACACGAAATTCCACTTTTTTGAGAAATTTTTGATTTTCAAATTTATATTATCTAAAAATGCGGGAGACGCATATAACACCCGATTTTTGACATACTTATTTTTTTGCTCACCGCTGACAAAGCAACGGCGGTTTTTCTGGGGTACGGGCAAAATTCAAAAATTTTTGATTTTTGACAACAATTCTTTCCAGGTTATGAGTGATGCGCGCTGATAATTCGTTTGCGGAAAGCTTTTTGAACACAAATTCTGAAACATTTCAACAGGGGATTCTAAAGCAAACAGTCTGTCGTGAATTTTGTTGTAGAACCTGTTTTGTGCTTGCGTTTAACACTTGTGACTCAAGCTTCGATTTGGATTTCTGGGCGGCAACTATCCGTGCAACGCTAATAAAAACATGTTTCGGGTTCTCAGGAAGTTTCAAACAATTAGTATCAACGCGATTCAGCTTCTTCAAGACAACATCAAAAATTATTAACAGAGCAGCCAACATTGTTAAAACACAAAGATTTTACTATAGACACTGCATTACGAAACGTTTTTGAGTGCACAAATTCTAGAATGGATTGATGCAATAC
>JASANC010000688.1:0-35550 GCA_030248135.1 Theristus sp. LFF4_11 | reverse complement strand
TAAACCCCCATGGGGGTTTATTTCTTCAGCGACTTCTGGGGGGTTTATTTTGGGGGGGTTTATTTTTTGGGGGGGTTATTTTGAAACCAATTTTAGGGGTGGGCAAAATGGCAAAAATACCTTCCATGGCAGGAAGGAAGTCGCAGAAACTTCTACTCTCTACATAAATTTCCTTTTACAACAGCCTTTTGTAATGAAATTACCATTAACTCATCCATTTGGGGCCTTTGGTAGCACATTTCATCATTTTTCACTGCAACCAGCCACTGAATTCGCTGGGTATATGTTTCAAACAGGTTTCAATAATCCCCCATAGGGGGTATTTTTAAGGATTATTTGGGGGAAACTTGTCGAGGGTGGGGATTTTATTTTTGAGGGGGATTTAAAAAAGAGGTAATACGGTATTTTTATAAAGGTTTGTTTTAAGAGCGAACCTGTTTTAAAAGCCCAGAGAAAAAAACAGATTTTGGCGACAAAAAAATCTCGTTCTCGACTCCATGTACGATGAATACCAAGAAAAAACCGATTTGGCCAACTCAATTCGTGAAAGTCTATAAAGTCGAGATCTGGAATCATTGGTTGGTTATTGATGACGTCTCACGTCATGCATGCTTTCTTTACAATAAGACAGACCCCATCCACAGCAATGCCTGCCAAGAACGCATGCATCACGTGATCACAAACCAGTTAGCTGATTGCCCACAATTTAGAATGCGACTGCATATATCCCGTACCCTAAAATAATAGTACCGGATATAGAAACACAGCGTTGTCCCTCGCCTGACACGACGTCGAGCAAGCTGATCAAGGCTTGAGATAATCGCAATCGCTCGTGTCGGTGCTGTTGCTCAAGAGCAGAGTCAGTGGCTCAAAGACGGCCTTCACCGAGAACGCACCGGATGCTGGTACGAGACGTCTTCCGGGTCGAAGACACGACGCACAGTGGAGATTACAACGGACCTTAGGGAGGGGTCTCTAGAGACGTAGGAACGAGAATAAATGGATTTTAAAATTGAGTAATTTTTACGGTGAAACACCAACCCAACTTTTGCACGCATGCGAAAGTTTCTGTTTTGTGAAAACTTGCAGAGCTGGCAATATTGAAAAAAACTTCGAGAAACAGAAAATATTGAAAAAAACAGCCAGTTGGTATTTTCTTGGGTTCAACAAGTATGTATTAATTTAAAACGCTGCAATATTGTCCGGACAAAACACTGCAACTGTATCTTGCATTTTACTCAAAGAATTTTACTCAAAGTTTCAATTTGCTCAAAATAATGCATCATCCGCAACCGAAGAAATTCTTTAAAGTTTTCAGAACCTTTAATAGCGGAAACCGAGCAGAACATTTTCTCAAATGTACACTTAAAAAAGTGCGTCATGTTCTTGTGACCCCCGAGCGCTCCTGGCTTGCGATCGGTCGCGTTTGCATCGCTGCCGTGATGTTCCAATTCGGCGAACAGGGTGCTGGTCAGATTGAGGACACACTCGTTCACGTAGGGCAGGTCGATCACGGGACAGATGATCAGCGTTGAACTGTTCGACGAGAATGACGTCACGATAATTGACGTGTTGGTGGACATGTTGCGTCACTTTTTCGGATGGATAAAATCCACACGGAATGAAACAACGAAGTGCGATTGACCCACTCTGACCAGCAATGCAATAACGGACAAGCACTATTGTGAAACAAAGCAAACCGTATCGTTCATGCTTTCAAAAAACACAGTTGATGATGGCGGAGAAACAAAATGGAAACAAAATGTGAAATGACATGACAACAGATGATTTTCCGTATTTTCAGACCTCTGCAGCTTCCACCTGCTTTTAACTGGTGCAGTTATATTTGCTTATCGCTCAGAGCTCGTTCAAAGTGTGTTGACAAAGAGTTGAATTTCTAAATGAGTTTTCAGCCAGAACTGGACAAGGAAAAAAACACATTAATGGTATTTCTCAGGTTTGTCTTCTGCAGACATGCACATTGCAAAATGAATGACACAAGTAAAGCGGCATTCATGAAGCAGTACTTAGTGACGCGTGTTAACAACACAAATCCGTCAAATCCAAATCAGCATCAACACACTCAGACGAAACTGAGTGCAGCATTGTGAACAATAGAGTTTTTGATTGCAAACGCGAGTTTCGCGAAACCATGATTCTATTTCTTCAACAGTACCCAAGTTTCCATCAACGATTACATTTTATTTGTTGCCTTTTCATCCTATTCCCCATGAATCACTAAATTATTCAGATGCAACAAACTTTCCTCATCCGAAAAATCATACTTTGCTTTCTTTTGAAAATGTTGAAAGCATATTAGGAAAAATTTGTCAATTTTTTTTATTTTTGTTTTGTTTTTATTTAGTTTTTTCAAATTTTGATTTTAATCAGCCTCAGCGACAGTACAGTATAGCCGATTAAACATGGCAGTTTTTTCAGGGGTGCAAGGAGCTTGCCAATTTTGAATGAAACAAAAAGAAGTTCAGGAAACCGAATTCCATGCCAAATTTGGCGCGTTTTTTTAAAATGACGGGTTATCCGTATTATTCTGTTCATTCTTTCTCCCTTCCACACATGATTGGAAATTATGTTGGCATTTTTGAAAAAGACAACTCCTAGTCAGCGACTAATCCCGCCTTGATGGACTGCCTCATTTATTTGGCCATGCTGTCCGCACGATATTTTTTCAAGAATGTTGTATGAAGCAAGGCTCGAACTGGGCGTGTTTTTGGCAGAATTTGGTGGTTCCGTGGTACTGCTTTTTGACAATTTTTTGCTTTCTTCTTCAGATCGAAGATCGACGACGACGAACCAAAGCGGTAATTGATTTTCATTCTGCAAAGCACAAGGAGCAAGGAAAAGCAGACGACATCCGACAACAATAAAACAATGCACAGTCCAAATGGCTCTCTGGCTCTGAATGAGCACCAACAGGTTCGGATCGAATTTTGTTCATATTACTTCTGCTGGCTGTGCAGATTCAGATTCAGCTAGCCGGTATTTTAGTTTATCAGTGGTCAGTTTTATAAAAGTGAGTGGTGTTTAAAAAGTGAAGGGGATTGTGTTGATGTGAACAGGCCGTGAGGCATACAAATAAAATTGATTGATTGATTGATTATTGATTGAGTTTTACTCAAGAATTGTTCCAAAAGTTAGACGCAAGGCAAAGTCCAATTGAATGATTGCACGCACCCAAAGTTCTTTTTTTTGCTTTTTTTATTGCACTTTCCGATTCACAATTCTCTTTGAAAGCAAATCAAAAGAAAGCAACCATGTGATCCACTCAAGCCTAACAAAACGCCTCAAAACAACAGAATGCCTCAAAGTAAGTGGAATCAAAAAAGGAAATGACATGATAATGTCCGGTTTTTAAGTGAACTGTTTGGATTGATATTACTGCAAAACTCGGTAAATTGATTAACATTTCCGGCTCACCTCTCCATTAATTTATCCAAACTTTGTATCACGGTCTGACTTTCGCAACACCCTGGAGTAAAACTCCTCACTTTTCAGACACTCCTCACTTTTATAAAACTGACCGCTGGCAGGCAGAGCGGAAATTTACCCAGCTGAGCTGTCATTGTCGATCGACTCAAATTCTGAGTGAAACTGAAGTTGAAGATGACTGGAAGTGAAGACCAAACAAACCACGGAAATTAAAAAGTGATAATTATTTCCAGGTCCGCACCGCAAGTCGTTCACCGCGACCGCCCGTCAGTCCGGTTGCTGAAAAACTGTTCTTTCAAAATGATAAAATGAAAACGTCGTCGTCGTTGGCTGCAAATTTACCGAGCACCTCGGCCACTTGGCTGCCCGGATCACAGGTAGGAAACGGAAACTTATGTGTTGCTGTTGGTGACTTGCTGTTTCTGTTTTTTTTTCGTGCGGTAATTCCAGTAATAATCAGGCAACGTGCCGTTTTCTGCATGGTATTTTTTATCGGAGTAATTTTTCCGACTAGTATTTTTGTTATTGTTGATTTCCATTTCATACAACTTTCTCAAGCCAATAGCTCAGTACTCCGTATCGTTGAAATAAGACACCATCTTGTGGTTTTAAAAAACACGAACCAAATTTTCTTCAAAACAGATGAACGTCTTTTTTGATTAATTTCAAGAACATTTTTCAGGTTGTGGCTCAATACAACTTCTCCGGCAGCTCACCGGAAGATCTTCCATTTGCAAAAGGACAAATTCTCAGAATCGTTTCGCCCACCAGTGTTCGTGGTTGCACTTTTTGTTTATTTCTCAGCGTTTTGACATTGTTTCTTAAAGCGACCCGTAAGAAAAAAAAACTCGCAATGTGGTCGCAATGCAACAAAAAAATCACCGTGCCATCTCCACAGCGAGCTACGCGTCACTGGTTGTCAACGCTAAAGTTTTTTTGTTCCATAGCCGCATTTCAGAGTATTTATCAGCTGTGCGTCACTAATACCCATTTTACAAATTCCATAGGAGTGAATAAAAAGCTCGCACATACGCTCAAATTTTGTTTCTGCCGCAGGACGCAAACTGGTACATCGCCTCATCGATTCGTGGCTCCGAGCGGGGTTTGATTCCTGCGAACTACGTCATTCCGTACGACCTCGGCGACGGCGCTGCCACGGTGCTGCACGATCACACGCTTCCGTCGACGTCGATGATTTGGTTTCACGGTGAGAGATTCGCGCGTTTTTTTGTTGTTGTTTGTTCGGCGGATCGAGCCCCACCGAGGGGTGTACACTGTATAGGAACTTAATGATAATTATTAACTCGATGGTGATCCGACTCAACGGCGTTCTGTGCGTTTTTCTGGGTTAGCCCTGGCTAAAAACATCGTCCAAATTCACCGTTCGTTCTCGTTCGTTTTTTAGTGTTTGAGAAATTGTTCACTGTTCACTTTTGATGCATTGCTTTCTCAGGTAAAATCTCGCGCGACGAAACCGAACGAATGCTAAGCGGCAAACCGGACGGCACGTTTCTGATTCGTGAGTCGACGAATTTCCCGGGCGATTACACGCTCTGCCTTGCGCATCACGCAAAAGTGGAGCACTATCGGTTCGAGAAAGCTCATTGCAGTGTCAATTTTCTGTTTGTTTATAAGTTTTGTTACTGTAAAGGTTTGAAACACTGTGAGTGGATTGTACTAGCGTTGGTTTGCCGTTTCGCATTACTTTTGCGGCGTTGTCGGTGTGCACTGCTCTGCCAGTTCATTAGTTCAGTACTCGTTCTGTTCATGTGATTTTGACATTGTGAAGCCATGAGAAAAAAATGCAATTTTCCAGCATTTTTCAGAATCCAACGAAGCAGAGGCGGCACACTGACGTGCGACGATGAGGAATTCTTTGAAACATTATCGCAGTTGGTGTCGGTCAGTTGAGCATCCGTGCGGGGCGGCGTCGTTTTGGGTTTCGGATGTTTCTTCTCCACTCCGTTGCTGCGTTGTGGTTCTGTAAAGATCTCACAAACAAAATGCGCTCGTCATTTTTTTTCCGAATTTCGCAATCGATGGCTTACGTACATGAGTTTGTTGAGCGCGTTTCAAACATCGTAGGAGTATTTACTGCCGGCTGGTGGCTGAGTGGATAGCACTTGGGACTTCCATCGGAAGGCCCGGGTTCGAATCCGCTCGTGACCCTCGGCTGCCCCGGGGCGTGGGGCTCAATGGTTCGGCAGCATAAACGTCGGCTTTCTTGATTCACAGATTGCTGTTCCGGTGGCGAGGCTCTCATTGACTTCGCGCCGTTGGATACCAGCGCATCTTGCACTTCGCCCTCTTCTAAAGCTGAATAACTGCTTCCAACCTCGCAGCCCTTGTGGTGGTCAATAAAAAATTGCGACACTGTCTTTCCCCAAGGGCGTTGGGTAAGGATAAAAAGGGGGCAACAAACAACAACAAACAACAACAACTAGGAGTATTTACTTATACACAAGCCCATGACTGGCTGAAGAAGGTGTCCGAGTGGCATCGAAACGTTCCAATAAATTGTAACACCGATCAACGGTGGTGAATCGCGTTAAAAACCTCAGACATCAGTGATAGGCGGAGTCGTTCCGAACGAAGGCAATTGCCCAATCGCGGATGAACTCAGCCGTCTGATACTGCAATGCTGGCTAGATCGAACTGCAGTGAACCGTGACACAAATTCCTTGCTTCACAGCACTACAAACGTGACGCCGACGGTTTGTGTCATCGATTAGTGGTCCCATACGCAGTGGTCAGAGGTGGTGATATGCCGGATCACGCTGCCCGGAACGGACACGGTGATATGGTGAGTGGAGTGGTCAGACGCACAATAGGAGCTAGGTTTTTTGTTAGTTTGGAGTTCCAAATGAACGTTTGCCATCGGCATAGTTGTTCTAGGGGGGGGGGCAAAAATTTTTTCGAATCTATCTCTATCAGACCGGTTTTTTCGGCTCAGCTATTATCTATCTAAAAAAATTTCTCAGTCAGCTATCTATCTGAAAATTTTTGTCTTCGAAGACACAAAATGAGTCAATTTTTGACCAAAATTGACTATTTTTGCTCGTAATTCTTGAAAATTTTGCTAATTTTAAGTAAAATATGCATTTATACTCGATTTTTAGTGTATTTTTAGCATTATTTTGCTGTTTTTATAGCTTTTTAGCGTTTTAGCTATCTGTCTATCAAATTTCAAAATTTTGACCGCCCCCCCCCAAAGTCACATGCCCCCCCGTGGTTCCCCCAAAATTTTCCAGCTATCTATCTATCTGGAAAATTTGCTCCAGCTATCTATATCGCCCCCCCCCCCCCAACCCCTCGACTCTGGAACAACTATGGCCATCGAACATTGTGCTGGTTGCGAGCGATGCGTTTGCACGTTTGACTGAACATTTAAATAGAAAAGACGTTAGTTCTTCATTCGGTGTGTAGCTTTGTCGATGCAGATGTCAAAGATTACGGAGCCAATCAGAATCAAACCCCGTTAGTTGAGGTCTGCAAATCTGCCGTTGTTTGAACAGTTTCTCATCGGAGTATCCTGCAATCAGTGAAAAAAAGTCCTGTTCGTGTTGACAGACGTCTTTTTTTAAAAGACTAATAAAAAGTCCCGTCTTTATAGACGGTAGTGTTCAGCAACGCAAGACTTGACGTGCCATGCCGTACATACATACGTCATATATGCTGGTGGTGGTACGCTAAAATACGAGACGTGCCGTCAGTGTGAATGGGTCCTTGACAAAACATTGATGGGTGTAGAGAAGTGGAAACGACGTCAGTTGATGATCGTGATTCTGCAGGCAGCGCAGCAAACGCGAGTGTTCAAGAGCTCCGGTTGGTGCATTTATCGGCACGATTTATCGCTGGGTGACACGATCGGGCATGGTGAATTCGGCGACGTGCTGATTGGCTGGTACAAGGAGGAGAAGGTTGCAGTGAAGGTGCTGAAACACAACAGCGGCATTGTCGCGTCCTTGTTGGAGGAGGCTGCGCTGATGACGTCAGGAGATTTGTGGTTTTGTTTCTGTTGCTTTTTTTGGTTCGATGAATTATTATCAATAACAAACCGTGATCGGCTGCACAACACGGAAGAGTGTTAGAGTGGCGAATTTTTTTTATGAACCGAACGAAAATGCTATGATGGAACGGGGAATGATGTGCCGACACGACGTGCCCCGTACGGGGATTAAGGGGGATATTATACAGCGGGAATGTTTTACGGCGGGTGACACTGTTTTCGAAGCTGTGTTCGTTTGTTATACTCTGCAATATTTGAAACTCACGGAGTACATGCTTTTCAGGAAATGACTTTACGTAAATGTTTATTGTGTTCACGAAGCGACCAAGAACGTTTTTATTTTTCAGTTCCCTACGGCATCCGAACCTCGTTCAGTTGCTTGGTGTCGTTATTGATGATCTCAACGATTTTCTGATGGTTGGCTGTTTTTTTTTTGAAAAAGGCCAATTCAGTTTTGAAGATTGAAAATTTCCAGTTGAAGAGCCGAAATTTCTTGCTAGTTTTGTGTGGCTTTTGTCGTGTTCTTGCCTGCTTCTCTGGAAAGTCCATCATTCATTATATTTAGTGATTTTGCGAGAAGCAGGTGGTTCCTTTGTTTGAATTTCAGGTTACCGAATACATGGCGAATGGGAATTTAGTGGACTATCTGCGGTCGCGCGGTCGACACCAGGTGGAGCGCAGTCTGTTGTTGAAATTTGCAATGTCAGTTTTCGGTTTTTTTAGTTTTTTGACTTTTGACTTTTTGACTTGAATTTTGGATTAGTCATTTTCACACCCACGAAGACGTGGATTGTGCTTTCTTTGTTTGACAACGTTTTTTTTAGTTTTTTCTCTTTTATCTTGCTTGATGCCAGTTACAGGTGATGCGAAGCAAAGTTATAAACCGCTAAAATTGCCAAAAAAACCGATACAGTAATTGCAGTAACATACGTTGACAGGGTCAATGTCAAAGCGGTCGCTGTTCATTTTTTCTTTCACTTTGCCTCTCATTCAACTGAAAGATGTACGTTTTGTCAGTGAAACCAATTCAGCGCATCGCACATTTGCACTACGCTGCCGCTGCCACATGTTTTTTTTGCTTGTAGAACCAGTCTTGTGTCAAAAAGCAAGTTGCAATAATGAGCTGAACATTGAGCACATTATGATTTTTACAACATCATAATTTTCTCCCAACCACTGAAAGCTGTTCGCGCATTGGAATTTGCGCAGAAAAAAAATGATTGTCACGCGCCGCATACTACTTGAAGGATAAATAAACAAATCTGATCGATTTTGTTAATGTGTTTCCAATCGCACACACTTTTAAAAATCTGCCAAGTGGGGATTGGAATCTGCAACTTTTCCATGTTGTTCGTCGTAAGACGAGATCAAAAGGCGGGGACTGCTTTTTTATTGGTTGTTTCAATCGACAATTCATGCAGCAATCTGCTAGTTGGCTGTGTTCAAACCAAGAAGCTTAATGCATCGATTGATCATTAACCAACTGTCAGCTTTGACAATGTTTCTGAATCCCTGGTGTCTGCTCATCAACGACATTTAAATTTAGAAAAAAATCGTTGAACAAGAATGCAAATGAAATCTCACACCAACAAACTTCAATTTAGGCGATATTTTTTAACTGTCGCCAATAGAGAACAGCGTGCGGAAACACTGTGTCCAGTTGCGCTCATCATATTTGTTCTGTCATAAAGTGCCCCTATACACCGCTTGACGGGGCTCGATTCCCCCCCCCCCTTTCCCGAACGCACGAACAACGAGTTTCTAAGCGCTGCCACCGAGACGACGACTCAACTGATGTTGTGTGTTCACCATTTTCCAGTGACGTTTGCGCTGGCATGGCGTACCTGGAGTCTCGCCAGCTGGTACACCGAGACCTGGCGGCTCGCAACGTTCTCTTGTCGGAGGAATTGGTCGCGAAAATCTCCGATTTCGGTCTCGCGAAACACGCGGACACCTCGTCAGTGGAGACGAGTGGCAAATTCCCGATAAAATGGACGGCGCCGGAGGCGTTGAGGCATAGTGTCGGTGCTGGTTGTTATAGGTGGCTGGGTGGAGACAGGAGTACGGTAGCTACCGTAGTCGGTCTCAACACGATGTTACTGTAGAGGTCGTCAAGAAACGATCACTGGTGATAACGTTGTTCCGACTTTTTACTTATCTCGCCGGACAGTCCCCAGTTCTTTCTGACGACCACGTTTTTAAGCGGGATCGTGTCAAGACCGAATACGGTACATACAATGTGGCTAACGTTTTTTCATTTTTGCTTTGGCGTAAGCAACAACCGAACAATAATCGATATTTTGACTGTTGCAGCGTTTCACAAACAAGTCGGACATGTGGTCGTTTGGTATACTGTTATGGGAGATCTACTCGTTTGGGCGTGTGCCTTATCCGAGAATCGTGAGTTTCTTATGTTTTCATATTGAGCATAACCGTGTGAGACGATTTTGTGTCCGGTGACGCACTTTACCGCAAATCGAGCTTTGGTGTTCACATCGTATGACGAGAAGTAAACTACGGTACACCACGCCGTCGCCCCTTTGATTGATATTGTGTGGCTATGGTGTGGTGCTCGCTGATTGGTCACTAATATGTAGCCAAATCACCATCTGGATTTAAACGATTGACTTCCGTAATGGAAGTTTTGTTATTCCGCCAAAACGGACGTTTGAAAATGCAGCGATGAAAATCAATAAAAATGTGCGATCGTAAACCACACGACGCTTGTCCTAATCTCCACCAAAATAGAAACAAGCGAAGCCGACAACCTAAATTCCAAACCTGATCATCATTGATTCAGCCGATCCAAGACGTCATCCGCCACATCGAGAAGGGCTACCGCATGGAGCTCCCGGAGGCCTGTCCGAAAGTGGTCGGGGCGCACATGTCCGAGGCGTGGCAGTTCCGGCCGGACGAGCGGCCGAGTTTCGCCGAGATGCTCGATCGTCTCAAGACCACCGCCGGCCGCCTTGATGAATCAGGCGGCCACTTTGCCGCAGCGCGTACGCCGACCGCCCCGGCTTCGACTAGCAGCGCCGCAACAACAACAACAACAGTGACAAACATCCTCTCGACGGTGACGCCCGGCTCGTCGAAGGAGTTCCTACAGTCGCCCACCGCGGTCGTTGCAAAGCCGATTACCACAAATGCCACAACGACGTCGATCAGTGTGGGAGAGGAGTCGTCTTGACCCCCTGCCCCGGACTTCTGAATGGAACTGTATTTAGCTTGAACACGTTTTTTTGTCGAATGAAATTCGTATTTTTGTTATGCCATTTGGTATCGTTTTCTTTGTGAATAATGTTCACACTCAACGTGTGTTTCCCAGTATGTTTTTTACCGGTGTTTTTGCTTTTCACCATGTTTTCATATTGTTCCATGGCTCATCATATGCAAAACGAAATTCTTTGTGAAAATCATAATTTTCTGTCTCTGAATGCTCTCTTTACTTGAAAATGAAACATGTTGTGAAATTTTACTCTGAATGGTTCATGTTCCCTTTTTGTGACGGTGCCTTCCAGGCTTTATGTCTTCATTCATAATTGTTACCGCAAAATTGCTGTTGATCAAAAATTACAACTTCGAATTGTGAATTGTGAGATTTTTCAGTCCAGTATTTTTGGCTGCTACGTCGGCGGTGCTTTGCTGTCTACCTAAGCATTGAAAAGAAATATCATCGTCAGGTTTTTTATTTAACAAAGTTTAAAAAAATACAGCGATCAAGGAAAATCCGAGATATTGCGAAATATTTCAATTGTTTCGCGCGAAAGTGATATGGAGTGCAGTTATCGTGTGTGTGTACAGATTTGCAGTTTTCGTAACAATGTGTTCTGAATGTTGAGTGGTTTTCGGTGTGGTTGGGCGAATTATGTGTCGTTAAAAAAGCCAAACTAGCTTGCTGCGTTCAGTGATTTGGTGTTTTGAACATTTTGAATTTTCGGAGCGTACATTTTTTCAACATACACGCGGTTTTATTTTATTTTTTATGCGTCTGTTTAGCATTTGTTGTTAGATTGTGCGAATTTTGGGATTATTTCTTTTTACTATGCCCGTTCTGTGTTGCATTGTGCATGTTATATTAAACAAACACCAAGTTTTCCACAAGCAAACTTTCTATTTCTGTGTGTATTTATTTTGCTATTTATCACAAGGATAACTCATCGGTTCAGACAGGTTTGCAGAAAGGCATACGAGCAGACAATGAATGGTTGGCTGAAGAATGATTTCTGCTTTTATGAAATTACAGCGTTTTGATGCCGACTTGCTTGCTGCATGTAACTGGTTCAACCAATCAGCTGATTGTGCTGAATTGACAGACTAGCATAATTGGTGTTCCTTCAGTCAGACTCCGCAAATGTGGGTGATGATTCTGTGCCTTTCTGCAGCGTTTTGAAGTTTTATTTCAGCCCGATATTCGGTGCAATACAAAACGCAATGAGTAGTTTCCCATTTTTTACCTTTTATACGAATTGTAGTGTTTCTTTCCTCCGTTTTTGTTCATGCTTATTTGTCTGCCCTACCTGCCTTTTTTGCTTGAAATGATTTTTCTGAAGTATCAAAACCAGCGCGGCTGTAATACTTGAGTTAAAAAGGTTTTGTTATGCTTCCAAGTCTGTTTTTTAATCTTTTTCTTTTAACTATGCACAACACACCGCCTTTTACAGAAAACCAAAAACCAAAAACTTTTTGGTGCCGTGACTAATAGCCATCTCAAAAACAACACTTCAACAAGGCAAGGCGCCAAAAGATTGAGTGAAACGGATGACTTTGCATCAGCGTTCTCAGTGTTCTTTTGCCGCTGAACCAGGTTTTTGATTGTTTTTCACTTTTTCTGAAAGGGGAATGGTGTGTGATAGAAAACATTGCAATGGAAAACCTTTGAGAATCCTAAAGATTTTCCATAAGTCTTCGATTGTCCCCTGTTTTTTCATTCTAAATTATTACAGGGCATCACAGCATAATCATGTCATCGAAAAACACTCGATTGCAAACAGTTTCTCGCTTGAGTTTTTTTATACAAGTTCACTTTTGTGGTTTTTTGTTCATCGTAAACTGACTCTTGTGCGTTTCAAATTTGTTGAATTTGATAAATTTTGCTGTTTCAGTCGAATTTTTTTTATTTGAAAAAAATCACGAAGCATTATATTCCGCGTTTATTATGATGGCATCCTCTGCACCTCGTGACAGTCGTGCGCGACAAAAACGAAGAAAGAATAAAACTTCCATTCGAAGGAAGGCGTTTGATCGGTTTGCTGCGACACGAGGCAGCTTCATGAATCTGTTTGAATCATCAACAGGTGTGCGCCCCCCGCTCCGGACACGGAGGGCCGCTTACATTTCAAGGCGGATTTTGCGGTTTTTTTCTCTGTGTCAGATTTCAGTTTGTTGTTGTTGTTGTGACAGCACAGTTTCAATTCTGTGCAGCGTTGATTGATTGACGTATTTTTTGTTATCATCATGAAAACCGAAACTCTGTTTCGGTGCTTCGACTCGCTGGTTTTATCTCGTGTGATTTCATTTGCTGCGCCAGCTGTTGAGCTGCATTTGAATGTGCTGCACTGATTGGTCCGCCCGCATCGTCTTGATTCAGTCAACCAATCACATTTGCGCCTTGCCTTTGAGGCCAGCTGTTTCTGGTCGTTTTTTTTCCTTCAACTTCCCGTTTTTTTTCCTCACAGCCAGCACCGGTGTGGACGCGCGCAAACGCAGCTGTAGCAGCACGATGAGTCTGAATTCAGATGACACCGCCATGTTTTATGTGGATGCGACCGCGAATGCACAGGTTTTTCCAATGAAATCGCGAGTTTTTTCGGTATCTTTTCTCCTCTGGGTTCATTTATCGTTGTCCCTAGAAGTGTGTGGCCTTTTGAGATTAGATTCTTCTGGATGAAATTGGGGAAGACAGCAGAATGTTTTGTCATCTCTGTCGATGTGACGAGAATTGTAACGAGGCGGAATTCTTGGTTCGTTAATTTTTTTGTGCCCGTCTGTATTCTTTCACAAACCAAACTGCGTTTTTTATGCAGTGAAATGCCCGATTAAAAATGAGAATCATTTTAAAAAACAAAACTCAATTTCAATAGGTTCCGGATGACTATCCGGACAAAGTCGCCACATTTGACGAGACGTCACAGTTGGACGGTTGGTCAGAATTTTTTCCCCATTGCTTGAGAATGTCGTACGCTGATTGGCTTGGCCGAATGATTTCAATTGATTTCAATTATGGCTTTCTCACAAGTGACATGACCACTGAGTTTCATCGCAGAGCTGTTTTTCAAGAAAAAAGTTCTCGACTAAAACTTGTAGAGCTAAAACTTGCCACATCAATTTTCACAAGTCAATCAGTTTTAGGTGACCGCTATTTTTCACTTGAACTGTGCCGCTATTTTTCCCAGGTGAACTGGTGACATCGCAATGCGAGCGAGTGCTGCTGTACAATTCGTTCAGCGACCGAAGTCAAGGCATCCTCGGCACCGTGTTCTGCACCAACTATCGACTCTGCTTCATTTCGGCCACAGCGTCGCCCGGATCGATGGCATCCGTGGGTTTTTCTCAATTCTGTATTTCAGTCACAATTTCTCGAAATTTGGTACAGTTTTCCAAATGGTTCAAGGGGGACGCATTACTGATGAGGCCACTTTTCCGCATCGCTGATGTTGGCCCGGCCGAAATGCTGACAGCTATAATCATAACAATTTTGTTGACTCTTAAAATTGGTTATACTATTGATCATTTCAATAAACAAGAAAAACAAGGTTTCACCTAAAGTCGCTGACCGACTGAATAATGCAGAATCTATGTAATGCGTAATTATTTTATTCCAGCTAATAGCTCATGTCATGAATGCCGCTGTAGTTGGCCGAATGTGTTGTGGATTTTTTTTGCGTTTTTTTTTATAGGAGCCATGCTGCAGTCGTAGTTTGTTCATGCGTGACACGTTCGATATACCGTTGATGTGTATCGATCAGATCTTCTATGGACACTCTTCTTCATCCACTAATGGTAAAGTAGTTTTGTTTAAATCTGTCACTTGTTTTCGAAGAATACTATTGAGAAGAACGTGTCTGTCGGGTTTGGTTGGAATCAAACATCGATTCGGTTGACGAAATTGACATTTTTGACGAAATCGGTTTTCTTGCAACTCCAAACTCGTTGCTTCTTCTTTCGCGAGCGCTGTATTCTACGAAATTATGTGACAGGTTTGAACAAACATACTGTACGAGATTTGTAGTTGTCGTTTCCGGAGAATCGTGCTCTCTTTCGAACATAAACAAACACACAGGCACCCATGCGCTGGCAGGATAGATGCGCACAGTGTAATAGTGTCTGTGTGCGTATAATTGTACAGCCTTATAGTGCACGGACTTCAGACCAGAACTCTCAAAGTGTTGAGAATGACTGATTGAAAACCAGTTGGAATGACAGAGCAATGAGCTCGATCGATTGTTTTGAGCTTTTTCTCACACAATTTCACGAGTTTCACTCAATTGTCGTCGTTCTTTTTAGACGGCGTCAAAAAGTGGCGACTCATGATCGCACCGCTGTCCGGTCGCGAGACGATTTCATCCGCGAAAATACACACAAAAGTGCGGTCTTTCGAATTGGTTTCTTTTGGATTTTGAATGAAAATTAGGGTTTTGATGCAGTGTTTTTGTTACAGGACTATCGAGTGTTCGAGTTTGATTTCAAAATTAGCCAATTTTCCGTTCAGGTTTGTTTCAGGCAGTTTTTGCATCGTTGTTTTTGGGAATTGCATTTGCAGAACTAATGGGCCAAAGGAGCTTCCCCGGTCATTCGTGTGTCTGCAATTTTTCTTTGTAGCTAATCAATCTGACGTTTCATTTCGCGTTTCCCGCGAAAGCATCGACGGTGTTCCAGTGTGTATTTCCAGTGCGCAGAGGTCTGGCGGTCATTGGGTTTCTATTTGTTATCTACCTTTTATCTTGTCTTCATGAACTTTGGTGTTGTTGGTGTCTTTGAACACGCCCATAATATTGCGCTTGCACATGATGTAATATGTCTCGCTATCGCTATGATGCGACAGTTTGAAACTGTTTAGTTTCCACGATTCAGTGTTGATGATGAGTGCAACATCACTAAAGTTGTGAAACGATCTCCAGAAAAAAATTCTCTTCCTTTTTCAACACTATTCGATTCACCCAAGTTTCACCCATAACTTTGTTCCGTCAGGCTCAACCTCAGTGACGCATCACAGTGACTCTGTGCCGTTCGATGGAAAAACCGACTGGCAACGGGAATTGCACCGAACTGGAGCCTCCTGGTCGAAATGGAGAGTGACATCGTTCAATGTGAACAAACTGAACGTGAAAACGTTGGTGGCAGAGAGACTCAGATGCTTTATTTTGCGGAGTTCATTATTGCTGTCGTTTTATTGACTCTGCCGTCTATTTCGATATCAAAATACAATTGCAATTTGCTGATTGGTCGGTGACCATGTGGTGATGATGATGCATGTAGTTGTGGATTCCGCAATTCTCCACACGAATGCATCACATCACGTAATCACCAACCAACCAACCAATGATACAGAAATCGACTGTATCCATCTTTAAAACAAGTTTCCAAGTTTCCAATCGAAACTGCACCGATTTCATTTTCAACCGTTCACCACCACTCAGCTACCCCGACCACGTGGTGGTGCCGTCGTGCATGTCGGACGCAGACGTCCGTGCGTACAGCGCCAACTGGACGGAGCAACGCGTTCCGGTGTGGGTCTGGTCGAATGCGGACGGCTGCGCGCTGCTGCGTTCGGCGCACATGAACATACCGCGCGAGAGTCGAGTCGCAGAGGCGCACTGGAACGCGTGAGTGTGCTCTCCGATGTGTTTCCTTGATTCATTTTTATTTGTTATTTATGTGCTTTTTTGCATTTTGCTAATTGCGACCTGTACGATGGGATTCAATCAATCAAACACATGTGTGAAAAAATATTGTTTTTAAAAGTGAATTACTTACGAAGTAATCACATAATCAAAAAAAAATGCTGTTTATTAACTGAACTTGAAAAGAGACTGCTGAAAGTTGCACAGTTTTGAAAATGAAACACACCCATTTTCAGTAAGCGAGCTCGCATCAAGCTAAAACTAGAATGGCTCGAGAGAGGACCAATGAAATGAATCAATCAACTTATCCGCCCACTTTTTCACAGTTTCATCCACTCGATCGCTCGCTCGCACCCGCAAAGCCGGCAGCCAGTAATGCTGGATGTCGCAGACGGCCTGCCCTCGTTGAGTCGATTCACGGCCAGCTATGACGCCCTGAGAAAACTGTGCACCATCAGTAAGTGGGGCGCTTTGCTGTATGCTGTAGTTGCTGAAAGGCTGCGAAATTCGTATGGATAATTGCAGATGGTTGATAACAAAAACTGAAATTGGATGAAGTGTAGGCGGAGACTCAGGACCGGGAAAAGCCCCATTGATACATTTTTTTTCAACGAACCTAACCGGTTGTTCAGTTGGTAGCGTTGTCGAAAGTTGAGTGTGTATGATGGTTACAAAACCAGTTTACCAATAATCCTGTGTTGTGTAACGGGACGGCAACCAAAGGACGAGTGCGCATTCGCTGCATTTCCCGACCAACATCGTGTGCAACAACATGTGTCACCCTCGTGGCCTGGTGGTAGTGCGTTAGACTACGGTCTGTGCGCTCGGGGGATCGAGCCCCGCCGAGGGGTGTATAGGCACTTAATGGCAGAGAAAACTCGATGGGCGCCCTACTCAATGGCGTTCTGTACGCTTCTCTGGGTTAGCCCTGGCTAAAAACATAGCCTAAAAATCACAACAACAAAAGCAACAGTGGCTCGCCTCATCAGTAACACTGTGTGCCCCCTAATATGTTTTCAATCTATCAATCCAATATTTGCCCATTTTCACCAATTTCCAGACTCCGCATCACACTTCATCGAGCTCGACTCTCAGTGGCTGTCAGCACTGGAAGACACCGGCTGGTTGCAGTGCGTGTCCGGCTGCCTGAAGATGACTCGTCGCGTTGTGCACGCTGTCGCGCACGAAAACCACTCCGTCATTTTGCTTGGTTCGTCACTGAACGAATATCATGGGCGTGTTTTCAACAGTTTGTGTGACTGCATTCGTTGTGTCAATGGCACGAAGTACCATCATCATGTTTGATATCAAGTTTTAGTTGAAGAAAGAATCGGCTTTCAAGCGATGCCACAGACGCGTTCGAGCAAACGAACATCCATAAGCTGTCTATTTGCCCAAAGCCGCTAATTCTTTTGCTTTTCAAAAACATCTTTGGTGGTGGTGCAGATTTTGAAATCTTCACGAAACATTGCAGAGCCGGAAGCACGCGACTTCATCTGTGTGATCAGCAGTCTCGCGCAGCTCTGCATGGATCCGTACTATCGAACGATGGTCGGATTTTCGGTCGGTGGGGCGCTTTTTTTCTTTGGTTTATTTGATTCAATTTTTATTTCATGTGTGGTTAGAGTCATTTTTGAAATCGTAATTTACATTCGGTACAAGTCTGAAGTGCACAACAATGAGACACTAACACTGTTGCCAATAAAAACGTGCGAACATTTTTTCGGGTGCCGTTTTCGATCAGGGCTAGCGAAGTCAGAAATGCATCTTTATTTAAAAAAAAACCTTCAAGTAGCCGCCACGTCCGTCAAGTTTTTGATCACTCACACATGAGACTGCCCCTCGGCTAGGCTCAATTTGTCGAGCTCACGAAGCAGACTCTATTCGTTCAATGCATCACCGGCACCACCTGAGTGTTCCAGATTGAAATCGAAATTCCTAATTGTAAATGTTAAATTGCAAGTGTGAGAAAGAGAAAAGAGCCTTTCACCATATAACGTTACTCGTTTTATTCAAAAACAAAAAACCAACCAATCATGATGGCGCCCGCAGGTGCTGATCGACAAGGAGTGGTTCGCGTTGTCGCATCCGTTCGGCCGGCGTCTCTTTGCGTTCCAGAGCGAAACGACGACGACGGCGACGTTGCAAAACGCGCACGCGTTCGCGAGTTACGCACCGACGATTCAGGCAGCGTCGCAGCCATCGCAGACGCCGCAGTCGGCCAACCAGACACCCACAGCAACCGGCGGAACGAGGGAATGCGTGAGTGTGGGTTTGGAGTGAGTGAGTGCACTCGTGAGTGGGGTTCAAAATGGGGGGGCACTCGAACGGTGGTGCAATGCAACGCAGCTCGGCTGAAGTTGACGGTACCACGAATATTATGCCACTAATGTGGCTGCTGAATGCGTTCATTTTTCTCGCGATTTTTTTCCGGCCATACCTTTTTCGGACACGCGAGCACAATCTCGGCTGTGTTGCGTGCGCTGGTGCATTTGCATTTTGTATTTGTATTTTCTATTTGTACTCTTATATTTTGGAGGATCTGAATCAAATCGAACATGATTGGTGCCTGATCATTTCTCGGTCGTACGATCTGATCAACAGCTCAATTGAGATGAAAATTGCAGAAAAAAGCATCATGTGTTCTAGTGTAAATTGGCGCACAATAAAGAATAAAGCTGACGGAAAGCGACCGACAATCGTTGTTGTTGGTTGTATTCTGCAGAGTCCGGTGTTCCTGCTGTTCCTCGACTGCGTCTACCAGTTGACACGCCGATACACCGGTGACTTCGAGTTCAGCAGCATTTTTCTGATTTCCCTCTGGGACGTCGCGCTGTCCGGTCTGGCAACACCGTTCCTGTACAACGGGGTGCACGACCTAGTCACGCTGGAGGTGCGCTCTGCGATCGAGAAATGTTTTTTTGGTGTCTCTCTTTACAATGTTTTCTTGTCTTTCGGTTTTTGTTGAGTATCTGTTTTTGTATTTGTCGCCTCCGTGTGGCAGCGAATCTTATCTCACTCAGTTCATTCCTATTCGATTTGTGTTCACTTCCCAAAGAGCATGCGGAGGTGAACATGGTCATGCGATGGTGTGGTGTGATGCACGGCAGTGCACTTGCTGCAGCTCGGCACGCTGGGGCGGACACCAAACGCGGAAGTCGTGTTTTCGGCTCTCTCCACCACATTGTCGCGATTGGTGTGGTCGAGAACTTGCAACCGGTTGACATCTATCTATTCTGCATAGACGCAAGAGTTCTTTTCCACATTCGACGTCGTTTTTTTACTGCCAGTCGATCTGCCCGCCGTGGCCGCTGGATCGTTTCTACACCGAGCGCCACTCGCGTCTGTTCGTCAACTCGACCTACGCGTGTCGCAAGTTGGCCGCGCTGGTCGCCAAAGCGGCCGCCGCCGTGCCGACGCGCAAGACGCTCGACCCGCCGCGGCACATGCCCGAGCTCGAACTCTGGACGGCGCTGTACCTCCGCTGGGCGCCGCCCGCCAACGTGAGTCGATCTCGCAACGTCGCCGCCTTCTTGACGATCGTCAGACTTTTTGTTGCGTTGTGTGTACAGTCTTAACTCTGTAACATATCCAACTAGCAGATTGGTTGATGCATGCATTCTGCGCATGAATTGCTATGGAGGCGGAGTGTGGTTTGCCTAGATACCATGCCTCACATGACCACCAACCAATCAGCTAGTTGGATATGCTATAGAGTTGACTGTATTGTAGACTTATTCGAACGAGTCGCACCGAAATGACGTCATTTTCTAGAAGAATGTCTGTTGTCGTGCACAGGCGACAGAATTTTGCGTTCTTGTTTCACGTACAACAACAACGTGAAAAGTCGCGTCTGTAGCGCAGGTGTACGGCTTTCGTCTACCGTTCTGTAGGTGGAAAGTTCGAACCTCGCTGCGGACAAGACACACAATGGAGAAACGAAACTGACCAACAACATCTAATGGTCAACATCTAACAACCCTCCAGAGCCGAGGGTAAATTGGTCTCGGGGCAGTACTGCCCGTTTCCGCCGGAGTTTTGGTGTTTCCGGAACCGGCGCGCGAACAAATAAAAAAAATAAAAAAACAACCACTGTTTCGCTTCCACCCTGTGCGTCCAGATCCAGAACGGCGGTCGCATCCAGCTGCAGCTGCTGATGAACGGACTCGCGTGCGAGCTGGCCAGCCTGCTGGAGCAGTGCGCCAGCTACGAGCAGTCGGACGCGCTCAAGATCGAGATTCTGAGGGCGATGTCGCCGTCGATCCGGCGCTACTCGCACGACGCGCACCACGGACTCATGGCGCGCGGGCAGTCGGGCGGACCAGCATCGCCGCTGAGAAAACTGTCCATCGGACGACGGTTGGTGTGCGGCCGGTTCTGTGGATTTATTTTTTAAAATTTGGTTTTGAGTCGGTTCGTAAAACTGTTGTTGTGAGGGTTTTTTTGGAAGTTCACTCTATTATTATACGAATGCAGTGACTTCGCAGACGCGAATCCTTTTGTAGTCAGATTCGATCCGTAAGCTGCAGGCAACGAGGTGAAATCTAGCTGACTGTGATGAAAGTCAGCGAGATCAGACAGAGACAGCCACGTGGCAAACGGTGTCTGTCTGTGGAATATTGTAGGCTTCATCCAGTTCAACTGCGAGGTCTACCACACCACCCTCAGTCAACCAGCACAACGTGCTGCTGTGTGCGAGCCAAATGCAGATCACTGATTAGCTATTTTCGAATAGAGGCGTGCTGACTATACTGTGTGCCCGTAATCGAGTGCACTGTCTGGAAACGAGAACTTTATCCGCCTCAAAAAACCGAACCCTCTGCAGCGTGATCACATCGGCGTTTCCGTACAACGACTCGTCAATGCCGGGCATGCCGTCGGACGCCACATGCCTGCCAGCTGGCGTGCAACTGGTGCCCGGCAGTCAGCACTCGGTGTCGGACGGACGACTCGCGACGCTGCTGCCAGCGGGCGGCACGCGAAAGGACTCGGCCACCGACATTGACGTGGAACGCCTGTGCGCGTACTACACGAACGCCAACGTCGCCGAGGTAAACAACGCCACGGGGGGTGTTGTTGCACAGTCGAACTCGAAATTCTAAGGAATCAGTTGATTGGATGTGATTACGGTATGCATGCTTTCTGTTTCGGCATTATTGCTGTGGAAGGCGCAGTTTGGTTTGCATAGAAAGCATGTATATCGTAATCACAACCTATCAGCTGATTCCCTATAATTCAGAGTTCCGACTGTATTGACTGTCAGGTGATTGGTTGGTGATCATGTGTACATGCAGGACAGCACTCCGCCCCCATCCACGGCGACGCCTGCACGCATCACGTGATCCACCAACCGATTCGCCTTGGTAGCGGATAATTTTGAGAGTTCGACGGTCGATGTGCGCGAATTATTTGCGCACTTTTGTGTGTGTCGCCGTTGGTGTGGTCGTCCGTCGGTTACTATGAATGACATTCGTTCGTTTTTTCTCATTTTTTTCGGAAAAAAATGAAAATCAAAGTCAAATTCCAGCCCAGCCGGCATCATCAACGGCCACCGCGAGCGGGACCGACTCACCAGGCGCCCCGGCCACCCGTGGCCAGTCCGGACGCCCCCTCAGGGGACCATCATCACCACCACCACCAGAGGCACCGCGCTCCCTTTCAACGTCAGTTCTCCGAGCAGACGGCGACGGCGACGGCGAAACTGCGGCCGAATTTCGTTGAATCGATCGAGATGAAGAAGCGCAACACGACGATTGGCCACGCGGCGACACCGGCGCACGCACACCGCGAGCAGCACAGCAGCGCGGACGTGTCGTTTGAGGACGCGGACAGTGTGGTCAGTCAGAGCACGCACGGCACGGCGGCGTCCGTCCGGCGACTGAGGGGACTGGAGACCGCCTTGTGATTCGGTGCTGCAGTTGCTTTGTCTTGGTGAGGCGTATGCGGAGCAACTGGCATCTGAAACAAACGGGAGTGACTTTTATCGGAGCAGTTTAGCTTTGTTGTTGTTGTTGTTTGGGATTTTTAGGCGATGTTTTTAGTCAGGGCTAACCCAGAGAAGCGTACAGAACGCCATTGAGTAGGGCGCCCATCGAGTTTTCTCTGTCATTAAGTGCCTATACACCCTTCGGCGGGGCTCGATCCCCCGAGCGCACAGACTGCAGTCTAACGCACTACCACCAGGCCACGAGGGTGACTAAACTTAGCTCGAACTGGAAGTGTAATACTAGAACCTCCAAAATTTGGGACCACGGCTGTTGGCTTTGAATTGATGCCAGGGGTTTTCGAAAACGCTTTTTTTGCGAGGTTGTTTATATTTTGTGTTCATGTTCGTTTTGTTCACACTAGTTTCATTGTTGCTTTGTTACTTATCGGAAGTGACAATATTTGTCAAGGAATATAAAGTACTACCTGTCCATATGCACATTAGGATTTGTTCTGTTGCGCTAAATTAGCCCAAATCCAACTCCGAGATGTGGCCCGTGTTTGTATCATGGTAAATTTAGTGAAATAGACTTTGAGTTTTTTTGTGGAAATTTACTATTTCAACGTTTATTTACGCATTACGCCTATGGTTAAGGGGCATTCATGAAGCAGTATTTAGTGACCGCGAAGCTATGTTTTAACACAGCTATGCGTCACTAAATATTGCTTCATGAATGCCGCTATAGTGTGATTGGGTGGAAGGAAAATCGTATTCATATTCCAGTTTTTTTGAAAAATTATGTTGTGCTTGTGATTCGCTTTCATTGTTGTTTTGTTTTATCTGTTGTCTTTTTCCGCTTTATAATCTTGGTTTCTGGTAAAATATTCTTGCGCTCAGGCGAAAAAGAAATGGCGCTTATTGAACTTGGAGAAAACTAGTATTTTAGTTTATTTGTGAAAAATTGCAAATAATCTTCATTTTTTGGTCTGCTCAGAAAATGTTTAGAACAGAGGAGTAACTTTTGTTCTAATAATCGTGGTGTGTAAAGTTTTTGTTGTTGTCCGTTTCGCTTCAATTTTTCGTTGCGAGTATTTTCTGTTTTTCGTCATTTTGCTTTTAAAAAACTAATTGCATCACATGCTGATAATTTACAGGTCAGTTGTTTTTAGAGTTTTATCATGCATAGCTCACTCATAGGATCAAAGTCACTTTTATTATATTGGCATGTATGTCGAAATAAATAAAACTCTTCGTGATGGCCACTCATGCCGCAGTCGCTTGGTTTGATCCAAAGTTATCTATAAAAAAATTCTCATTAAACGTGACCCAATATGCGTTTGCACGCACAGATAGAGAAAATGTTTCATGTCTGTGCGGCAGTTTGAAATCATCAAAACATAAAGTGGCAGATTTGTGCAAGAAATTGAGAAAAAAACTAATCAGAATCTTTTTTCACTGAATAAATTGATTTTATTTCGTATTCGAACTACGTTTGGGCGCGAAACAGCTTTTAAGCTGTGCGGGATTTCCACACATCATTCAACATTACTCCGCCTCTGCACGAAAAGACGATTGTAGTTTGATGCAACAGAAGTTCTGTGCTTGGGCAAATGGTTGGAGTACCACACGCAGCTATCAAGTTGGTACAACTGAAAATGCGCTTCAAAACCGGTTCCGTCTAAAATTTCAAATACCGCTGAGGCTGTGTTCCGGTTGTAGGTCTGTGCAATACGGAATCACACAGCCCATTCTTGAGCTGACAAGGAGCCCGGGATTGTTCCGTTCGCGGTTCTTGCCTGTTGCGGTCTCTGTACTCTGCGCTCTAGATCCAGAAGCACACGAAAGAAAGTTAAAATATACGTAAATTAAATATTGAATTCGGTGTTCCGAAAAATCGGAGGTATTCCGATGGAAATGTTTAAATCAAAAGCTCTATTATTTTGTTCTTTTCCTCCGGACACAATAAAGGAGGCGACAGAAAACCACCCATGATTTTCAAAAATCCTTAGTCACGGAATCACGCAAATATTTTGTGAGCTAAACTGACACTGAATCGCACATCAGAACTGCTGAAAATGCTTTGGTGGCAGGCTTTCTTTTTTGTATTTTTCTTGTTGGCATGTTCAGAGATTGTCGGCTCTGCTCTGGTTTCCGCTCGTATCGCACACGAAATCATAAACTTTCTGGTTTTGTATTCTTGCCCGTCTGATTGCGGCCTTCCGGTTATTTTTTTTCTTTATTGCGTTGGTTTGGCATGAAAGTTACAGATGCATTGGATATGTATGAAGCTGACGTGATTCAGTGCAAGAACCACAACCAAGGCAGTTTTTGAAAAACAAGCGCTTTTGCAACCAGCTGATAATATTGACTGCATTTGAACTGGGCACATGTTGCATTCTGTACAAAAAATCGTCATCGTTTATCAGGCGTAATCAATCTGCAAAAGTTCTGATGTAGCATCATTCCTCAATCAATGGCCAATAATAACACTCGGGGCAAAACCTGAAAAAGGGACCTGCTAATCTTCAAAGCAACCAATCACCAAACAACACAATCAACAGCATGTTCTACGCGTGCTGCGCCATGTTGTCGCTGTTCGCCATCATGGTGACGTGTCTCGCGTTGAGTATCGTTGATTTGGAGCGGTACTCATTCTCGCTCTACACCGTTTTACTGTGCATCATCGGTGTGATTCTCGTCTGCGCGCTGTTCGTCGCCAATCCAACGGCGTGTGGCGAGCCGAAATGGCTGCTCAGGGTGTGCGCGTTCTTTATGGCCAGGTGCGTGCCGCAGTGCCCACTGCCCACTGATGCTTTTTTACGTTTGTTGCAGCCCGTTCATACAGGCGTTATACCACGGCACGGCACGTCAGGTGTCGTGTTTTAGCATATTCTACCGTCCATAGAGACGTGCCTTTGACGTACGTCGTTAGCAGACGTCTCTATGAGCTGGGCTTCATGCAGGCTGCATGATGCAGCTACAACAGTTGAACTGTCCAGCCAGAGCATGCAATCATCAGTAATTATTATCTTTTCTTTAAGACCTGCGACTCAATGCGGTTCTGGACGTGAAAGGAAACTAGTTTCAATCTTTATGTGGTAATTCAAAATAGCCTAAGTGACCCGGCCTTATTTTAGGGACTCGGATCCCTTTGCCAACTTTTGAATTTCCCGCGTCGTGCATGAGACTGCTTAGCCATCTATGCGCGCATTGAGAAGCGGCACCAAAATAAAAGATATTAGCTGCTTTTTCATTGGCCTCACTGATTGGTCAAACGGCCAGGTCGATGCAGCCAATCAGCACACAATATTCTGATGGCATAAATGCACAATTCGCACATGTTTTACAGTTTAGTTTGACTGTGGTTGTTTGGCCAAATCTGGGTACTCTGAAAACTGCCACTGCTGTCAATCCAGCGTTCACTTATTCGGGACAGGTTAAAAAATTGCGCATATGTCGACTAAAACTGAGCGTTTCGGTGTTCACATGATGAAAAACACTGATTTTGATTCAGGCGATCCAACCGAACAGACGCGAACAACTTCACCGGACAACACATTCGAATGGTCATGATGAACGCACGATCGGCAGCCAGTGAAACGTTGGTTTGTTTTGATTGAAAAAAAAATTTTAATCAATTGAAAGTCAGCCTAACGAGAACCCAATCGGCAAAAGGCACAGTGTCCTCAGTGCCTTTGAAAAAAAAACGCTCAAACTGAGAAAAAAACCGATGTCAGCTGTGACGCGCAGCCGCCAGATGGCGTGCTGTTCATGGCGCCCGCGGTGCAAATCGTCAACGGCTTCTGGCAGGGAATGGCGTGGGCCGCCAGCGACACATCGGAATCAGACACGGATGACGACGAAAATGGCGACCATTCCGCCAATAATAACGGCGAAGAACGGCAACCGTTGACAAATGACAGTGAATTGGCGGCCACGGGCCCGTTGATGAAGCTGCTCGCCAATCAACGTGACAACAAAGTGGATTTTCTGCTGGAGCGAAATGAGCACACGGTGGAAGATGAGGCAAATGGACCGAATAATGACGCCGCAATGCAGAATAACGCTTCGAACGCGGCTAACCGCATCACACCGGTGATAAACGAGCGGAATTCAATGCCGCCAAAATCAATCTCTCTAAGCTTCAACAGCCATAAGTCTCAGTCACACAACAATAGTCCCTTTAATCGATCAGCCAATTCTGTCAGTCCCGTCGAGACACAAGAAAGAGACGAAAAAAGAAACAGCGTCGTTCATTCAATGGAGACTCGAGCAACAAAGACGAGCTCCACTGAAACTCAGTTTGAATGTCTATTGACCGTTTACGGCAATCAGGATGAAAACGTTGACAGTCGAGACTCAAAGGAGTGCATTATCAACGTCGATGACACACGGGAACAGTTCCTGTGATTAGTTTGAACAGTTGAACGATGACGTTTTTTCTTTTAGTTTGCTTTCATGGTTTTCACGTCTAGAAATCGCGGATGTCACGTCAATTGTTGTTCACGTCAAACTTGTGCCAATCAATTACCAGTGCCGTTAAAAAGAGGTACCGTAGCCAGACGATTCAAGAATGAATCAACCGACAACCACCATAATTGTCCGCCGCGGCTTTGCAATTCGTTTATCTGAATCCCATCAGAAAAAAAACACGTAAATGAACTAAAAAACAACAACAAACGAACAGGATGCCTAAATCGCGAACAGAAAACAACAATAAAAACAAAGATCACTCACATAAAACCGGTACAGGAATATCAACCTTTTCAAAGTGACACAAAAAATTGCAGTTCATTTTCTGCGGCAAAAGAAAATAACAAAACCGTCAACAAGAAATGACTCCGCCATAAACAAAGGCAACTCAAACTCCAAAAAACAAACAAAAGTTGCAAAGACGAACACAAAAACTCACCAATTTACTCGTAATGGGTTGGCCATTTATTTCATAAGATTCAAGACGAAACAATGCAAAAAAACGTAATATATGACCGAACAAAAACAACATAAAAGCAGTGGGGTTACAATACTGTTTCATTTGACGACAAACAAAAAACAACGACAACAACTAACCACAAAACAGCTCAGATTCAAAATCAAGCTTTCATACGAAAAAAAAACGAACAAAAATATTAACCTGGTATAAAAACACAAAAAAATCACCAGATCCAACCTCCATTCAACTTTCCCACAACTTCTTTCTCAGCCAACCAGCGCTCAGTATTTGTGAGTCGTCAGCCAATCAGCGATCGGCGTCTCATTGCGCGCCAACAACGCCACATTCAAACGAACTGCTTCAACTGACTGCCGCATGGGACGATCGAGCGTCTGTGCGTACTTGCTGTTTTTGATCAGCTCCTGAAAAAAAACAGTTGCTTTCAGAACTCAATTTAGTTCCCATGTAGGAGTCACTGATAACGTTTTTTCACATTTGTTACAACGCAGGCAGCTGTTTGCAAGATATGTTGACGCTGTTGCGCAGGCACGCACGCGCACCGGCGGTGTACTGTGTTTTGAGTGCCTGTGTGTTTGCTTGTGACCATGCAAAATTGCTGTCAAACTAAACAGCAAAGTGTGCGGCTTTCAGTAAATAATTCTCCAACTCAAGTCTCAAACAACGGCAACCATCAGTGCCGATGCCGAATTTCACACAAATCAGCGTTCGACTTGCCTCCGCTTCTTTGGCGACCGTCTCGCAGCAGTGCGGCTCGATGCAGAACTGCAATGAAAGAAAAAAAAAACGAAAATAATCCGATTATGAGACCACAAGAACGGAAAGTTCAAAACTGACGTGGAAACTCAATCCGGTGGTCGGCGTACAAAACTGTCACCAAAACGTCAGTCGAACGCGTAAAAAAACAAAACAAAAAAGACAATCAAAAGAGCAACAAAAAACACCGGAGAAAAATGCTCCCACGGACCTGCATGGTGTGCTGGAACAACGACGAGTTGGCCGAGTCAAAGATGCGCACCAGTTTCTCCATGTTCTCCTTGAAGAACGCCCACAACGTGTCCTGACCTTGCACCGTTCCGGACGCTGACAGTATCGGCAGGTACAGATCTTGCTTGCGCACTTTACCCTGAACAATTTCATCGTTGTAATAAGGACACGGGACATGATTTATTTTTGCCATATGGGTTCACGTGTTATTCACGTCGGCCAAACTGGAAAGGTCGGGTGTTGCTTTGATTCGATTCGCGCCAATGTGACCACACACTCTCTACGACCGGTGCGCATTCAAAATCTAATTTGCAATCAACTCTGATTGTCGACATGCGCCGCGGTACAGGTCAACCAATCACCATGCGCATGACATCGGGTGCACCAATCAGCGCACGACGGACGAAAACGACCAGAGCAGACCAACCGAGTCGACCGCATAATCGATTGCTTTCTTATGGACGGCCGCGTCGGCGCTCATCGCCATCGACATCAGCGCGTTCCGCTCCACCTCCGGGAAGCCGCACGTCTCGAAGATCTGCAGGGGAAAAAACAGCAACAGGAAAATCAGAAAAAAATCCGGTAAAACACCACCCGGCAATGTGCACCCGGCTTCCTGGTTTAGAATCTGTTTCCCTCACGCTTCGAGGCTTTGAATAAAACAGAACAGAACAGAACGTGATGTGAGCGTTTCAACACCACATTCACACGCCTATAGCCGATGCCAATTCGCTCTGTGGTAAATGTCGAGCAAAACTCGCGTTTTCAGCACAAACTTAAAAAAACGGATCTTTCGTGGAAGTCCCGAACGCTTTCGTCCACAGTACAACGTGTGGACGTGCTGGGAAAAGTTACGAAAAAAGAACGAAAAAAAATCGGTCCTCCCGCGAAAATAATAAAAAAACTGTTTCTCCATTCCTAGTTTTTGATAAAAAAAGTTCTTTTTCTTTTCCTTGCCTTAATCAGATCATTCAGCGCTTTCTCGCCGCCGTTTCGCGCAACACTGCCATAAATCTGAAAATATTGTGTCTCTACAAAAAATCAGTTCTGACAGCAGTGAATAAAAAACACAACAACAAAAATATGAGAAATTACGGACTCGTTCATGTCAGCGTACGCAGACAGCAACGTCAACATGAACAGCTGAACAGTGCCAGTGTGTTTGTTTGTGGCTGTGCCACATTCCTGTACTGTCCTCCTCAGACAACGGGCCAGTTTTATAAAAGCTTAGTTGCCCGACATAGCGCTACTCCACTGAGCGCCTGAATAAATTTCGTGAGAGAGCACATTTCAATTTGCTCAAATCGCGTTGAAAAGCAGCCAACAATAGTGAAACTGGTTTGAGCGAAAACAAACGGCATTGTGCGGTTTCATCATGAATTCATTCGGGGCTCAGTGGTGGTGAAACTACTGGACCACTAAGCCGCTAGTAAAACTGGCGCAGCAACTTTAAACTGTTAGCAAGCAATGTAAATGCGAATCTAGCACGCTAAACGCTCGCCATTCTCGTCGACGTTTCTGTGCGCACAGGGCGACATGATAATACCAACAAGAATCAGTCTAATCGCTCAGAAACAAACAAACAAACAAAAGAAAACCACGCACGACACGTCGAATATCAGCGGGCAGCTCCTTGTTGTCGTTGACGTGCTCCACGAAGAGCTCGTTCGCTTTGTCGATCGTTGGCTGGTGGCCGGCTTTACTGAGGCGGGCCAGCACGGTCGCACGCAGCTGCGAGTCGGTCGGCACTGCAACAATCGGCATCGGCATCATTGGTGCAGTTGTAACGGGCATTTAGCAATTAGTTTTTTTGTGCATACACACGGCCACGACACATAAATTTTCTCCCCTCTTTTTTTTGCCTGGCCGGCCCCCCCCCCATCATCTTTCCCCCTTTGCACCGCAACATAAAACGCCACCCTCCCCCCTGCCACACGCCCCCCCCTACCCTCCCACCCCCGCTTCTTCTCACGCCCCCCCGCCCCCCCTTTTTTTTTTTGTTGGCAAGGCCCCTTCAGCGCGCTTCAACCTCCATGAATGGCGCTTAAAAGGACAAAATATCTAAGTGGTGTTTTCGACTTCAGGAAGGACACTTTAAACCCTGGTGACTTTGGTTCACCCTCGTGGCAGTCGTACTATTAGACTGTTGTCTGTGCGTTCGCGGGATCGAGTCACCACCAGCCGAAGGGTGCATAGGCACTTAATGACAGAAAAAAATGGCATTTGAACATAGTGCTAGCATAGTTTCACACCGAGGCTGGCTTGTTGCAAGCGCAGACACTACAATCTCCGACCTCGCAGCTGAGTGTAAAACAACAAACAAATCGAAGTGAGATACAGTGTATACAAGCCAACCGACTTTCATTTTCAGTGGCAGTCCATTTGAGTTTCTCCGAAATCGGCAGATATTGATCAACAACGAATTTATTGAAGCGGTCGCGAAGCTGCAAAAAGTGGTCCCACTTCATCATCTGAAACTTTTCTGTTTTTCATCTATTTTTGAACACACCGTTTATCATTGCACGTTTTGCTGCATTCTGCATCGGTGTGGAAAGGAAACGCAACAAAACAGATAGGCACCGGTGGCAGACCCTGTCAACAGTACCTTTTTTTACCAAAGCTACCAAAAACGTCTAACGTCCCGGCCTGCGCACCTCCGTCTGTTTTGCGCGTTGCAGCACATTCGAGATCGTGCCGACAGCGCCGTCAATCTCCTGCCACACGATCAACTGACTCTCGGACGCGCTGAGCGCCCTGAGCACATCGAGGAACTTGGTCGCCGGCGCGCGGCCCGCTTGCACCTGCGAGAAAATGCTGCCATTTACATTTGTTGTGGTTTGTGAGCACACGAGCGAGAGCACACCACGCGTTCAGGAGGTGGCCGATGCGAGTCGCCAACTTTCCACAAGAACAACAACGATTCAGTTTTCACGGCGCGGTGCTTTCTTTCAGCATTTCAGCATTCAAGTGATTTTTAGGGAAACCCGACAGCACCAAATCCTAGTGGTGATGGGTTACACAGAGGGGGGCTCTAGGCCCCTTTAATGATCTAAGGCCAATACTCTGACCGAGTTAAGTTGACTGATTAGGAGACACAAACAGTGCGCAAACAAATGGAAGCAGCCGACATTAAAATTCTCCAGCACTAACGAGCGCAAAGATGTCCGTAATCACGTTGAATCGGTCGGTTGCGCCAAGTTGCTGCTGTTTGAGTGGCTCGAGCAATGCGGTCAACATTTCGTCGGAGTAGTTCACGCGGTAGTAACCGGTCATGCCAGCGTTCAACTGAACAAGATCAGACAAAATGGAAGAAAATCAAATGGAAGCGGAATCTGTACGCCAACGCTATCATGAATGCCAGACGCGATTTCTGTTCAGAACCCCCTGTGTAATGCACAATTACATGAATACAATCGTTGTAATCGTCAATACGTTCTTGGAAGTGCTCTGCAATACGGCCTGGCAACAGTATACGCAGAAGACGCAATTATTGGATTTACCGCGTTCCTTTCCTTCCCTTCAAAGACTGACACTGTTCTTCTTTGTTGTTTCCATATTCACCTTGATGGTTGCTTGCACCGACCCAATCTCAACTCTATCATCACTTTCCAACTTCTAATGAAAGCCAAAGGGAAGTAACATTGCAATCTTGCGTGACTAGCAAAATGTAGTGGTAGAGCAGTACTAGACTGTTAAGATATTGTACTTTGGTCAGAAAACGCACTGGTCAGCTTGTAAACATTACGCCAGCCGTAGCGGCACTCTCTCACCTTCACCCAATCGCCCGCCTGCACGCCATCGAGCTCGAACGTCTGCTCCGCTTCCGTCAGCAGCAGGCGCGTGTGCGGTTTCTTCGGATCGCTCGACTTCGTCGTGATCACCGTCACCGGAACGCGCCACTTCGGCTGTTTCTCGTCTGCGATGATTGGTTGGTAGAGTGGGGGTAGATTCTTTGTTTCGTGGCGTGTCAGCGTGGGTGGGGTCAAAGTTTCGCGGCATCAGAGTTGTCGTTCCGCAGGTAGCACCAAGAAAATATCGCTGATATGCAGCCCAGCAGACACTAAGAGGTGAAACTAAGCTACAGTTTCTACTATTTATAAGCGTTCGTATGACTACGATACCGTGCTGTGTGATAACACAATGATGCGGTGGTACCGTGGTGTACGCACACTCCCCGGAGGCTGACCTTTCGTTCCATCGGCCAGGAATCGCTCCTGCGCGAGCGTCAGTCGACATTTGCCGTCGTCGCCATGAGCGAAACTGGCGGTGACGACGGGAAAGCCGATCTGCTGCGTCCAGCTGCCCATCAACGTCGCCACGTCCTCGCCGGACGCCTCGCTCAGCGTCGCCCAGAGGTCGGACGTTTGCGCGTTCGAGTATTGGAACTTCTTCAGGTACGCTTGCAGGCCGGCGCGGAACGTCTGTGCGTGTGTGTGGGGAGGTGGGACAATAAGGGCGCATTCATGTTGCAGTATTTAGTGACCGCAGCTGCGCGGGCACTAAATACTGCAACATGAATGCGCCTTAACAAACACGTGCAACAAAAAAAAACAGAAAACGTGGGTCCAAATCTTGTTTTTTTTGTAGTGTTCAAAAGTTTCTTGTGTTGAAAAGAGAGCAATAAATATAATCAACTATTTATTTCAGTAACGGATCGTTTCACACAAGAAAACCAACAACTCACATCATGACCGAGGTAACTGTACAGCATCCGATTCACGGATGACGCCTTCGCGTACGTGATTGAGTCGTAAATCTCGTCGAGCTCGTTCGGATTGTCAATCGGCACCTGTGAAAAGTATGTCTGTTGAAACCTGTCACTTGTTTTCTTCGTAGAAGACAGACAGCACGCGCCGTTGCTGTGAGATCCTATCGTGCGCGTGCGTTTTTTATGCGGCATTCATGAAGGCATATTTGGTGACGCATAGCTCTGTGTTACTTTTAACATAGCTGTGCGTCACTCATTGCTGATTCATGAATGAAAAACTGTGTAACATTACTGTGTTATACTTTTACAATCAAGTGCGCCGTCTTCAGACTAGAACTTTGTACAACGCTCTTCAGACTATAACAAACATTCTGCCGTGGTTTTTAGTCTATAACTTTTTGCCAGAGTATTCGCTTCAGACTAGAACAGCAGCGCAGCACCACCAACCTCTATCGGATGCGAGCTGTGCAGCGCGTCCAGTGCCAAGCCTCGGGTCAGCTCGTCGTGCACGAACTTCTGGAACACCTGGAACTTCGGGTACGCCTGCTCGACGAACAGATACTCGATGAAGGTGGCGAAACCCTCCTTCAGCCACAGGTCCGTCCACCATTTCTGCAGCACAAAGTTCATTACACGCGAGTTCATTTTTTATCGAGTCGCTTTTGTCACGAGATTTTCTTGTTGTCCGGTTGGAATAGTGGAATAGGTAGCAAGTACTGGATGTTGCTTTTCATGAATGCAAAAAGAATTACGTTCGTTCTGTTCGTTCGTTCGTCACTGAGTCGCGCACCGCGCCACTGAGTGTTGCCTTTTTCATGAACGCATTTACAGCGGGTTTATTGGCGCTAAATACCACTTCCGCCACCAAGCGATGTCAGCTCAGCAATAAAGACGCATTCATGAAATATCATTAGCGTTAGCGTCAGTGACGCACAGCTATGCTACAGCATAGTGATTTATGTATGCATTCACGAAAAACAATTTCCGCGCTAAGTAGGCGACTTCTGATGCAAATCTATAAATGCACCTAGACAATGACGAGCACACACCAAACCAAACCAACCATTGTGACGAGATCGCCAAACCACATGTGTGCGAGTTCATGCGCAATCACGAGCGCCACGCGCGTCTGGACGACAGAAGAGGTTCGTTTCGGATCGACCGCAATCAACACTTCCCGGAACGTCACCAGGCCCCAGTTCTCCATGGCGCCTGTGTGTGTACGCACGTAAACAGCGCTTGTTGTTGTTGTTGTCCAATCCAATGCAACTTAGAAATACTCTTTTTTGACATAAGGTCTGTTCAACCAAAGGTGCGGAATAGTACATGACAGGCCCATGCTCAACGGCAAGTCGGAACACAAAAACTCTTCCCATAACTGAAAAATTCTTGAGTGAGCGAACAGCTTTGTACTGGATAAATACGCAAAGCTTGTTTATTCGCTACATTTGAATTGACTGATTGGTAAGTTGAAGGTTTATGAAATGGTCAATTTACCGAAAATCGGTTCGTCTAAAGTACTTGTATTTATTACAGTGCCAAATTGAAACCGTCCACATGGAGTGATGAAACTGATTCTCTGAAAAAACCACCGCCGCTTTTATTTCTCTCACCCATCGAAAAGTCCGGAATCGCGATCAGATCGCATTTCGGCAGCGGATAGACGAGATCGAAAAAATCATTGTAATATTCGAGCGCTTTGCGGCCGCACTGAAACAACAATTTTTTGCAGTTGTTGAACTCTTAATTTCAAAAGTAAAATTTTGTTGAGATATGCCTTTATTCAACATGGAATTTGAGGAAAACATTGCAAAACCGTCTCAGAAAGCAAGACATTTTGCCATAAGAAACGATAACCAAAGTGGAGCTTCAGAAAAATCTCCCAGCGAAATGCAAAATGAACGACTACTAAAAAAAGGCGCGCACTTCCAACGCGAAATCGGTGTGCTCGATCATGTGCGGCACCGTGTAGACGCGCACGATGATGCCTTCTTTGGTCTTCGTCTGCAAGCAGAAACCGACAAATTGATAATCAACGCAACTGCAATTGGATGCAGCAACCGCTTTTTTTCTCGATGTCAACCATTAAAAACGTGTCTGAAATGAAACCAATATGAAAATAGAACACTGTCGAAAAATGGCATCTCGATATGCACGCAACATAGAACGCCGAATAAGTGGCTTTTTGCTTCTCTAAAAACAATATTTTTTAACACAACAGGTTTTTTAAAATCTCCCCCCCCCCCCCGCGCGCGCTAACTTAACCTCCTTGAAGGCGAATTCGCCCACTGCGAACGCGACCAGATAGACGGACATCAGGGGGCTGCGCGCGAACACCACGTCCTTCCAGCCGTCGCCAAGTTTCTTCTCCTCGACGACATTCTGTAAAATGTGGCAGAGACAAATGTCTACAGAAGACCATTTTGCGCTTGGAAACATCGATGACATTCGGTGGGCTCACCATTTTTTCGCTGAATTTTTTTCAATGTTTTAATTACGATGCAACCTTTGAGGTGAATATTAGACAGAAAATTGGCTAAAACATTAAGACCATAAAAAGTAGCCAACGAACAACAGAACTAGTACATCAATAAAAAAACAACAACAAACAATCACAGCACTGAAACCGCTAACAAATCGCAAACGCCAACTAAAACTGAGCATCAACGATTCAAGTCA